>JAJOOH010005089.1:0-98038 GCA_029582605.1 Solanum gracilifrons
CTCTTTTCGGTGTGGGAGTAGAACACCGGATTCCATGTAGCTCTCATGGTCTATGTCGGTTATTGCAATATTTCCCTAATGTAAAAGTAAATGAAGGTATGAAAGGTGTGAACTTTTACTAGGGCTTTCTTAAGGGTTTCTACATAGTGTAAGGGAGGGTATGGGACTTCTCTTACACATTGCACTTGTGGGATCCTAAGAGATGGTTGTAGTAGTGTTCTCTTATGATTATGATGATTATGACTTATGAATGTCGAAGCTATGTTATGTATGATCATTATGAATATGGTAAGTTATGACGAAATATGATCTTATAAATATATGCATGAAATAGGTTGCTTAATATGATACTTGGCTTTGAATAGAGTTATGGGGTTCTATTCTTTGCATTGCACTAGTATTGCTTGGGTTGTCTACATGTTGGATGATATTATGTTGGTTTGGATTATGATGCTTACTTTGTGTGCATATTGGATTTACTTGTTAAAAAGCATGTTTTGACTAAATGTCCTTTTATGCATGTTTCAATGGTTTTTAAGCATAGTAGCCATACTTGCTACGTGTGTTGTACTAACCATATTTTCTCCTTTTTCCCCAAACATTTAGGTTCGGGCCGTTGAGAATTCAAGCTTACTCCTCAAGACACTTGGAGTTGCTTCCCCAAGTTGGTGAGTCCTCAAGTATGAGGACAAGACCCTATGATCTAGCTTCTATATTTAGTTCTTTGCTTATGTTGAAAGACATTTTTGTACTTTCCTATTTCAAGACTTCTTATTGATGTAAGGGCTAAGTCCCATTTTCGATACTTCTATGTCTAGAAATCGTTACCAAATTGTGTTTCCATCAACTCATTATGATTAATTTCATCTTTACAAAGGTCCAAATTGAAGAATCTAAAAGACCCACTTCCAATTTCTCAAAAATGGAAAACTTCAATTCTTCAAAGCTAAGGAAAACTTGTCTCTTAGTTAAAAACTCTTAAATCAGATAGAAAACAATGATTCTAAAATTGATAAAATCCCCTAAACTAATTGTTCAAAAATGTATTTGTAACCGTCAAAAAAATGCTGCGAAGAGCCATTCGGCGCAGTAAGGCAGGCTCGCCGGTCAACTCGGCGATGCGCCCTTCAGCCAATTTCATCGTCTTTTTACCTTGGCTTTGGGTGATCTAATACTGTATCGCAAAACCACTCGGAGATTCGCTGACTGCTCCTTTCTCTTACTGACTTGATTTTCTCTTTCAGGGCTTAGCACACTGGTACTTTAGGTGGTCATTGATGCCACTCAGCGAGTCGCCAAATGGACTAGGCGATCACTAGGGTCTTTTGTTTCCTTCTTTCATCTCTCTTTGTTCCTTTTGCAAGTTAGTGTCCATGCTTTGTTCCTTAATCCATAATCGTGAAAATCAAGGACTTTACATCAGTTATTGGCACAAAATGAGCATTTGACGATACTAAACCTATACAAATAAAGCTCTAAATGAGTCAAATCTCGAACTTATCAGTTTCCATCTCAGGAGATACATACTTTGGGAACCAGGACTCAACTAGTGTAGAAGGAACCCATTTGGAAAGCTGGACACAACTAAGGTAAAAGCTTCCATCTCATATTCATATTAATTCGGTGCTAAGTTATGATTCCCATATATTACATATTAATTCTTGACTTAAGTTCATATTCTTGGAAGAATATCTTGACACTCAATCCAACATAATCATACTATAGCTCCTAGATTCAATAGGTGAGACTAGTCGTCCAACCTTAGAATCACTAAATGTAGCAAACCTTTCACATCGTACCATATTCATACATAAGTGTGTACAAGAGGATAACTTCGAACAACACAACAACTAGATCATAATCATATTCACTTTACTCTCAAAGTGATCATAAGCATATATACAATTTCATAATCATGCATAATTCATATACTTTGCCCTTCAAGGACCATAGATCATAATTCATCAACACGCCCAGAATTACTGCATTAGACATGGATAATAACATTATTCAAGTGATTCAAGTACTTACATGCACAATTCAATCATATTCTACTTGCATCAATCAATACCCACACTTTGAGATCCAAATTGGGAAAATAGGGAAATTCATGGATTCTTGGGGAATTCATCTTAAAAATAGTATATAAGCATCAAATTGATCATAACATAAAGCAATTAAACGATTAGAATCATTTCTGAAATGAATCCATGACTTTGAGTAAAATCCTAGCTTTCTTAGGGAAATTACAAGTTTGAAATTGATTTTGGAGGGACTCCATGGATTATAACTATCCATGGATGAAGGACAACCATACCTTGATAAAGAATCACCGTGAATTCGAGTAGAAAATATGGATCTTTCAACCCTAGCTTCACCTTTCTTCTTCTTCTTCCTTGGAATTCTAGACAGAAGATTTTGGAGAGGTATTGATTTTGATTTGGGGATTTAGGAATTATAATTTAGATTGGTTAATTTAGGTTTCTAAAATACTTATATATTTGTTTAAAAATAGCCTAAAATGACATCACTTAATATTTAATTAACAAGGAAAACCCCAAAACAACCCTAAGTCTAATTGCCAAAAGGCAGTTTCCAGGTGTGACCCACGACCCCCTCACCTATGGACCGTGGTTGGACCCACGGCCCGTGCTGGTGAAGCGTGGGTTGGAGTTCTTGGAGTTGCGAAACATGGGAAGCAAGGGCCTTGACCTACAACCCCTTCCCACAGGGCATGGGTCCATCCACGGTTCGTGGATGCCCTTTGTGGGAGGCTGCTTCTTGACAATTTTTTTTCGGCAGTCCTAGTGTCCTCCTCAAGGACCCTTGGTTGGTCCTTGGGGAGTCGTACGAAAATCTATTTCCCGCTCGAGAGGAATACCGGGTAAATCATCGGGAAATACTTCTGGGAACTCATTCACTATCGGGACCGACTCTAGAGAAGGGGTTTCAGATTCAACATCCCTCACCCTAACAAGATGGTAAATACACCCTTTGGAGATCATCTTCCTAGATTTAAGGCAAGAGACAAATTGACCACTAGGCATTAAATTTCCCCCCTTCCATTCTAAGATAGGGGCATTTGGAAATTGGAACCTAACCACCCGAGTCCTACAATTAATAGACGCATAACATGCATGCAACCAATCCATGCCCAAAATCACATCAAAGTCTAACATGTCTAACTCCACCAAATCTACCAAGGTAACTCTATGGGACAACTTCTATAAACCCTTTTTGCCACTACTGAGTCACCAACTGGGGTAGAGACCAAAAAAGGTTCTGCTGACACTTCGGGGAGTATTTCAAACTTCATGGCCACAAAAGGTGTCACAAAGTATAAAGTAGCACTGGGATCTAATAAGGCATATACATCAATAGAAAAGGATTTTAACATACCGGTCGCCACATCCGGGGAGCTCTCTTGATCACCTCGGGATTGAAGAGCATAAAAATGGTTTTGCTTTTGAGCATTGGAGTTTGAATCGCTTGGAGGAGCTTGTTTATCTTATCTCCCCTTAACCTCTTCCACAAATTCTTGAGGATCCTCTCTCACTTTGGAACCATGAAACTCGGGAGGGTTCATTCTTTGCAAAATCCTTTAATCTGGAAGCCGCGGAACTCACATTAGTGTTCAGAGGAGCAATCACCTCTCTATTGACTTGAGTTGTAACAACTTGAGCCAACAATTGGATAGTAGATCTAAACTCTGCATGGTCACATTCTCCAGCACAGGATCAACTGGAGATTGATTAGCTTGAGAAGGAACTCCTTCATTCACATGCTCATCTCCCATCCTTCTAGTGTTAGCTCTTCGTGTATTCATTTCCTGAAGACACAAGAGAAGGATTAGAAGGAAGACCTTACAGAGTTAAACTCTATTGCTTCACTCAAGAGTAATGAAAGAAGTGAAATTTCCTAAACATCTTATAGCCTCTCATTCATAATTGTGGCGCGCTTTACACTCATGAACAAGACTCTACTAGACGTGGCTTATGAGACATCATCCTAGAATCATTCTAAACCTTTTGCTCTGATTACCAAGTTTGTCACGATCCAAGGGTACCCCCCTAGGTGTAACAAGGCACATAGAATCTCGAAAGGCACTATGTAAGACAGTTAGCATATCATAACATAAGTAAAGAACAATAGAGAGTAAAAACACTTTTCATGTCTTAAAAGTTTTCATCAAAAGCATAGCAAAGGTCTAGACTTGTCTCAATTAGCCATCTATTACAATCAAAGTCTCAGATAGGGTCACAACCCTTACAACATTGTTCTCAAATGAAAGTACAAGAAAAGAAACTATGAAATCATGATCCGTCCTCGAACTTTGAGGACTCACCAAAAAGAAAGGAGAATAGTCTATCCAATCTTTGACCAAGAAGGAAATCACTTCAAGAACCGGTCCCCACACTTATGTAAAAATGTAAAAAATATGGGTTAGTACAAAAAAGCAAAGGGATATTTTAGTTCAATGCATGCCATTTGCTAAGTTCAAGCATCATTTGGAACATAACGAAAAGCATAAGTCATAAGCATAAACAATTCATAAGTCATCATGTCATAAGAGAACCATACCATAAATACCCTTAAAGCATACTTGTGCGATGCATGGATAAGATCCATAATCTAACCCATACTAATTAAAGCTTGTTGAGTACGTATAGTTCATAATTCAGCTTCTTTTTCATATTACCATAATAAGGAATAGACTTAACCGACATAGACCATGTGAGCTAATCATGGAATCCGGTGTCTACACCACACCGAAAAACGGTTGTCTTACTTGCCTAAGGTAGAACCATACTCTTAGCTTAGGTTGATCCACTACCTAAAGACCTATGTGGGCACATAGTTATGGGATATGGAGATTGCCTCTCGAAACCCGGACTCAACTATGGTAAAACATTTCCATCTCATGAGATACATACTTTGGGAACCCGGACTCAACTAGTGTAGAAGGAAACCATTTGGAAAACCGTACTCAACAAAGGTAAAAGCTTCCGTCTCATATTCATATCCACTCGGTGCTAAGCATTGATTCCCATAGATTACATATTAAGTCTTGAATTAAGTTCATATTCTTGGAAGAATGTCTTGACACTCAATCTAACTTAATCATACTATAGCTCCTAGATTCAATAGGTGAGACTAGTCTTCCAACCTTAGAATCACTACATGTGACAAATCTTTCACATCATATCATATTCATACATAAGTGTGTACAAGAGGATAACTTCGAACAACACAACAACTAGATCATAATCATATTCACTTCACTCTCAAAGTGCTCATAGGCATATATACAATTCTCATAATCATTCATAATTCATATACTTTGCCCTTCAAGGACCATAGATAATAATTCATCAACACATGTAGAATTGCTACATTAGACATGGATAATAACATAATTCAAGTTATTCAAGTACTTACATGCATAATTCAATCATATTCTACTTTCATCAATCAATACCCACACTTTGAGATCCACATTGGGAAAATAGGAAAATTCATCTTAAAAATAGTATATAATCATGAAATTGATCATAACATAAAGCAATTAAACCATTAAAATCATTTTTGAAGTGAATCCATGACTTGGAGTAAACCCCTAGCTTTCTTGGGGAATTTACAAGTTTGAAATTGATTTTTGAGGGACTCGATAACTATCCATGGATGAAGGACTACCATACCTTGATAAAGAATCACTATTAATTTGAGGAGAAAGGATGGATCCTTCAACCCTAGCTTCACCTTTCTTCTTCTTCTTCCTTGGAGTTTTAGAGAGAAGATTTTGGAGAGGTTTTGATTTAGATTTGGGGATTTAGGAATTATGATTTAGATGGGTTAGTTTAAGTGAACAAAATACTAATATAGTTATTTAAAAATAGTCTAAAACAACATCACTTAATAATTAATTAAAAAGGAAAATACCAAAACACCCCTAAGTCTAACTGCCAAAAGGCAGTTTCCGGGTGTGACCCACGACCCCTTCACCTACGGACCGTGGTTGGACCCAGGTCATGTGTTGGTGAAGCGTGGGTTGGGGTTCTAGGAGTTCCAAAACATGGGAAGCTAGGGCCTTGTCCCACGACCCATTCCCGCGGGGCGTGGGTCCATCCACGCCCTTCGTGGGAGGCTGCTTCGTGACAGCTTTTTTTTGGGCAGTCCTATGGTACTCCTTCAGGACCCTTGGTTGGTCCTTGGGGAGTTGTACCTTGACGTTTAAATCCTAAGCCCTTTGTTCTGAGTTCGAGAAGCAAGTTTTACAATTCTAACACTCATGAAAAACTCTAGTTAGTCTACTAGTCTTACGTTAGGCTCTAGCTTAGTCTACTAGTTTTTCCAGAGTGTTACAAGGGCGATGTCCTCTCCCAGTAAGTGATTTTATACGTGGGTTCGGTGGACTAATACAATCCCGTCGAATGGGACGGTACCCAATGTCACATATTTACTCAAGACATCGAGTTGGGGATTACTCGGCGATTCGCCGAATCTCCTTGGCAATCTAAGACAAGCCTTCCGAGAAGGAAGTGTTCAGCCTAGTGCCTAAATTTATAGCTATACCCAACATATGCAACAAAAACCAGTACCCCAAAATCATTTCAACCCCCCTATATGCTTATCTACCCATGGATTCTCAAACTTCCCCAAGATATTACATAGTATTGCTCAAATTGACAATTTGCCCTTAAGAAAGTAGTCACCCTGTCTATCATTGGGAAAAATCATGTAATTGGGTCAACACTAGGTTATTTAGACTTCACCCACATCAAATTTGGCTCAGACCCGTCACATATATCAGTTCAATTTAACAATTTAACCAACATATTCAAGATTAGGAATTAATAGGCATAACATAGACAATAAGATCATAGGCACACTTTAATATGCACAATACAAGGCTACTCAATGAAATCTAACAATTAACATCCATAAATAGCTTCAAGTCCATACCCATAACATAATTTAAAGCTCAAATTTCTCAAGAAAAATTTAAAACCAACATTAATTGGAACACAACTCGAGAATGACACGGAATGGGTTTGGGTTGACAATCAGAGGATGAAAGAGCACTCCTCGACTTTGAAATCACACACAAAGGACTCACAAACACTCAAACAATGTAATCCAAGAGAAAGGAGAGGAAAAGGTTGGAAGATATCAAAGGGATTTTTAAAAAAATTAAAAAGACCCTTAGTCTTTTTACATTAGTGTTGTTCGGCGGTCATGACTAACGTCGCTGAACGTGTTCGGTGAATCGCCAATTTGAGCTTAAGCTAGTCGAGCATGCCTGAATGAACACCAAACTTGAAGGATAATTTTGTGGACCCAATGGATCCGCATAGTATACTTTGGCGAATCACCTTTCGGAGCTTTGATCACCGGACTTGATAGTACACTTTTTCATACGTTCAATCCTAGAAGGAGGACAAGAATGAGTCCTCTCAACACCTTCGATGGATCCCCGATTAGGTTTTGGGATCGCCTACTGGTCCCATTTTTAACCTTTCAACATCTTCTCAACCAGTACTCACAACATACATTATTGAAAGTAATAAAACAAAAGTAAGAACTTGGGTTGCCTCCCAAGAAGTGCCTTATTTAATGTCATGGCACAATATAGTTCTCAATTCCTTAACACTCATTTTTGGGATTTTGGGCGGTGTCACTAGGCAACATTCCCTTTTATCTTGGATGGCGATGAGTGGAGATCTGGCATAATTAGGTGTCTAGATGCTTGATAGATACCGAATAAGAGGCCACTGTTTGGGATAAAGTGCAGAAGTCATTTTTCAATTCCTTCAACACTTTGTCGGATGCTTCAACCTTATTGAAGATCCTTGTGAGCATATCTTCAGTTCGGTTTCTTTCTGGCACAGCTGGTTCTATTGGTCGTGGACGATCATGGGAGGAATATACCTATATTTTCCAGCCTCCCTATCTCTCCAATTTTCACCTCACCAATGTCTCCAACCACTATATTGATCCTTGTTCCAACCTTTAATCCCACTTTGTCGTTAATAATTTGTGTGAGAAGCCCACATTTGGTTTCCAAAATATTAAAATTCCTCATTGTATAACACCTCACACTTGGCATCCTCCGGGACTGCCACCATTGGCTCCAACCACATTCAATGACTTAAGTCCATCTCCCATCACATGTTTCGACAACTAATCGATATGGGTCATCATTTTGGTCATATTTTTATCTCGTTAATTGTCCTTCTCGATTTGATCTTTGCTCAAACATAGTTGTACAATTAAAATTTGGTCTTCTCTAGTGTTCTATGCTCGGTTAACTTTAGTCATGTCATCTAGCAACAAAACAACCAGATCATGTGGTTGTGTCATTATTCCACCTTGCACTAACTGATCAGCCACACCCTTATTGACTGAATCAAGGCTTCAATAAAAGTATTGCAACAACAATTGTCCTGAACACCATGTGTTGGACATTGCAAAAGTAGTTTATTGAACTGACTTGACGTATCCGGGCGCTTGATCCAATACTAAGCGTCCATGGTCATTCAATCGTAATATAACACAACAAAGGGTTGGGATCGTTCCCATAAGGAATGGTTTGAATTTGAGAATCAATAGAAAAGTAAAAATATGTTCAATTTAATTATAGCTATAGATATTAACGAGTAAAAACATGATAAATCAAAGGGGGTGACACAAGTGTCAACTATCGAAGGGGGTTTTGTAAGCAATTATCTACTAAAATGACAACTAAAGCGAAAATGCAAATATGGAGATAAGATTCTTGGGATGTGATAGGAATATGGGCTAAATATACAACTGGGTAAATGCTATTGATAGTAACTCGCTGCAAATTGGTAACTAGTCTAGACTTTATTGGGGGTATATTTCTCTCGAACAATTTACCTCGAATTAAATCGGTTTCTCTCAAACACCATTAAGCGGCAATGAAGCAGAATTCGCCTTAGTCCATTCACTCTCTCGAGCTGAATATGTGGGAGAGGTCTTAGGTTCACTCGCTCGAGCTGAACCCACGACAACCCAATAACCACGGACTATCGATTCAGTATTTTTGGTTTTAAAACATCTCTCGAACAAGTAAAAACACCAAGATAAAACTGTATTTTCAACTACAACCCCATTAAATTCGAACACAACGACTGAATGAATCACCTCTAAATAGTGAATAAACAATGAATTAGCAATACCTAGCAGTAAATTCAACCCATATTCACAAAATCACACCCCAAGAATTTGGGTTTTAGCTAGACATAGTAAAAGGGAATAAATCGATACCAAATTGGATGATAATCAACTGGGTCTGAATTATATTCAATTGAAACAAGTCTACGATGAAGAATTTTCAACACCCACTTCCAATCACTTGGAATTGGAAGTCTTCGAATCTTCTAAAGCTAAGGAAAATTGTCTCCAAAACTGAGTTCTAAAAAATATAAAACTTGATATCTAACTTCCTTCTAAACTAAAAATTCACACAGGTATTTATAGTGGTAAAAAGTGTGCTTCGAAGGATCACTCGGTGTAGTTAGTCGAGATCGCTGATCTACTCGGCGATCCGCCATTTGGTCTGGTTCATCGCCTTTATACATTGTCATTCACCAATTTCATGCACTATAACTTTGGGAGATAAGACACTGCATTGCAGAACTTTTCGGCGACTCACCGACTGCTCTATTCTATCGCCTATTTGATTTTGTCCTTCAGGGTTTGGCACAGTGGTACATTGGGCGAGACTAAGGCAATTCGGTGACTCACCCAATGGTTTAGGCGATCCTCAGGCCTTCTTTTCTTCGCTCTTTCGGTTGCCTTGTTCCTTTTTGCTCCATTATGTCCATGTTTTGTCCCTAAGTTCAAATACCTGAAATTCATGTATTTACATCAGTTATTGGGACAAATATGCATTTGAGGACACTAAATCTATTAAAATAAATCCCTAAAAGAGTCCAAACCGTGGACTCATCAACACCCCCAACTTAAAACTTTTGCTTGCCCTTAAGTAAAATTCAAGTTCAGCAGTTCAAAAAGGATGTCTCGAATAGTACTACACAAGATTCAACCGTGAATGCACACAAAAAGTCTCAACTTACTCGTGCAAGGATCAATTGCGCACTCAAAGTTTCAAGTTGTGACTGACCATTATCAAAGAACCTCAAACTCAATATACTTGCTTCAAATGCAAGTTCAAGCTCAACAAAGGAAATCAATTGCCCTCACACAAAGAATGATTCCATATTCACACACAATGGTTCAGCAATTTAAAGTTCCGGAATCAAATGCAACGCTCACAATCACAAAGATGAACACAATGTATGATTTCACCATAGGTTTGCCCTTATTTTTCGATCAACTTTTTCTTTAGCTCATTTAAGATCAAAAAGGTCTTTTCAAAACTTGTAATAGGGCTCAGTGTAATGGTATGGTCATTTAGGCTTATAGGCTGAAAAGTCCTCATGAAATGTGATGTGAACAACACCTTTTTCCTTCTCTTTGTCATTTTCATTCAAGCCCAAAAGTCACCTCTTATTCATCTTACATGAGTCATTAGAAAACCCATTTTCTTTGTATTTCCACAACTTTATTTCACCACTTTTTCATTCTTTTTCTTCTTCAATCGCTTCTTCTTTTCTCTCTCTTTTTTTTTATATGGAGGGGTTCCATTTTTCTCAAAACATGGGCATGAGGGAGTCCTTTGCATTTACTTGATTTGCCGTCTCTTTTTACCACAGCCCCAACTTAGGCTTTTGGCCGAAGTTGGCTATTCAAACAAACCAAACATCATGAGGATTATGGGTAATTAGTCAATAAAAGGGTGGCAATGTTATTAAGTTTCTTCCAAGAAAAGGTTAAAGTTCAAAGGGTGGTCAAAAAAGGTGCACACACTCACAAGGTAGGCCACAAAAGAGGTATATGTCAAATTGGTTCACACTCTTTAAAGTTTCCTAAGATCAACTCAAGAAATTGCATCACTTAGTCAACCGAACCAACGGGGCAAATTTTAGGTGTCATCATGCATGGTTAACGGTAAGTTCATCACACACGGCATTGACACCAAAGTCAAACAAGAATCCACACTTTCGCTAGTGTGCAATGTTCATCACAAGAGACTCGATTCGATAATTGGCTAGTAACAATGAGATGCAAAGAGTTCACATATTGTCTATGCAACTTCAAATGGCCTCGTCGTAGTCGCGCATTCATTTATGTTCGATTATGAGCACTATTCGAGTCATCGATATTGATCAAAACCGGTACTCAAATTTGCAAAAGAATAGCCATATTCAGCACATACAAGAGGTGGAATTTTTTTTTCGAAAGGGTAAAAAATCATTTACAATTAAAAGCAAGGAGCCAAAAGCTCAAACCTTCCACAAAAAGCAGTGTATAACACAATTTAAGCTCAAAGCCCAATAAATAAACAAAACTAATGTGCACAAAGGTTGGCCTCACCCCACCACAAACAAAAATCATTTTTCCTAAAATGCAAACGAAAATATCCTAAAGTAAAATAAAGTAAGACAGAGAGGGAGGTAAATAGGGGATCTTGTCTACGCAGTCACTCCATCTGTCTAGGCATCAGTGCCCGATGAATATGTCTGGTCTCGGGTCTTAGTACCCGGAGTCACCTTAGCAGGATTAGTAATTTTAGTAGGAATGGACAATAATGTTTCTGCCAATGAAAGCTTGTATAGCTGCAGCTACCATGACTTCCTCAGTCTCCTTGAGGCCCTTATTTGAAGCTTCCTCTTCCGCCTCAAGCAACTAATCATTCGTCTCCGCCTCAGATTCGTGATCAGCTGGTTCAATTGGCTCATCGGGGATCTCCACTATCCCTAAGACCATAGACATATCGGTGGACTTCAGGTAGTCCACATCTTTCCTCAGCTCAGCAATGGCAGCTTTTAAAGCCGTTACCTCCTCGGTGGCTCCTTAGCCACACTCACACATCGTTATCCTTGCCGCAAGGATATCAATGGCAGCACTCAATGGTGTCACAACATTATTCAGGGCAGACTGAATCATGCCAGGAATGGAGGTCTCAAGTCTGGCTGGCCGACGATCCGCATAATAGGCAAGCTGCCCCACTCGGAGTAATGAATCCTAGGTTATCGGAGTTCGGGAAACAACATCAGCAGAATGTCTAGGAGGCAGTACAGTAGCAGAAAAATTAAGGAAATTAGAAGATACAACAAAAGGAGTACCTGAAGGCCCAGGGGCCGGAGTAGGCAAAGATGCCTCTAATGGTAATGAGTTTGTATCTACAACCGGGGAAGAATCCATCGGGGCTGCCTTGCTCTTCTTTTCAGCTTAGTCCTTTAAATATTCTGCTTCAATCCTCTGAATATCGGTGGAGGATGTGGGAATCACCTCCACATCTTTCTTGGCATCATTAGGTACCCGAGCCCGTTTGCACAGCTCGGTGATCAATACCGGGAAAAAAAGTGAGGTCTGGCGCTGCTTTGCACATATGAGAATCTCTGAAGCAATCATCATCCCTTTATCCTAGTTTCCTTTATGATGTAAACCTGACAGACTACTTTAGTAAGGCGAAGGATCAACTTATTTTGGGATGACATAATTGTGCTGCTGATAAAGCTGAACCTGAATCTTGCAGTTATGTTCAGATCTTTCTTTTCAATCGGTGCCCTTTCCGCCAACCACTTCAGAGAACCATCTGATATCAGTAGGGCTAGCCACTTTTTCATCTTATCCAGTTTGTCTGTTCTGATCAAGTGCTGGAAGTGATCATTAATACTCATGGACATGCCCAAGATTGTGTTGATAGCACCACTGTCACAAGTTACCTTCATGCCTCTGACAACTACGTAGTCAACTGCTTTAACTGCTTGCTTCTTCCACTGGGGTATCAATGCACTGTAGAACTCTCTGATCCAGCTTGGAATATAAGAGCCACGGGGTTTGGTGAAGATTTGGAACTAGTGGTGTTTGAGGAAATCCATTATCTCCGGGTACCTGTCGATACCTCCATTTGTGGACAGACGCTATTCTTCAAGGATAGTCCTCAGCCACTCAGTCTTTAATCTGTTCATTGACTTGGGTGGAGGACCCTGTATTGGTGGTGCAAGCACCATTGCTTGTTATGGAACAGGGAGAGGAGAAGTTGTGGGTTGAGGGGTTCTGATCCTAGACGGATCATGCATCTTTTTAGATCGTAACTATAACCTCTGGCTGCTACAAGCTCATCATCATCAGAAGCTATAGTTTGAGGATCCTGATGCTCATCCTCACTTTCAGATGTGGTGAGGTAAGTATCATAGATGTCGTCATTGTCGGAGCTTGCCTCCGGTGACGTAGGTGCTTTGCCTTTACCTTTTCCTTTCCCACCAGTTGTGGAAAATTTTGTGGCCTTGCCCCTGACTGCAACTGCAACCACATTGAGTGTAATCCTTTTTGCTTTCCCTCGGGGTGGCATGTTTCTTCCTGCAACTTTAGATCTAGCCATGTCTGCAAAACATTGGGAAAAAGTTAAAACAACTTAATCAAATTCATAGAAACACAGTTGCGTAAAGACTCGCCGAATCAGTTGGCAAATCGCCAAATTTCTCTGGCGAGCTATGTCGGGCTCGCCGACATGATTGGGTTAAAAGTTGTGTTAAATTGGTTATGGGAAAGGCCTTTCGGTGAATCTCCGACAACATTCGGCAAGCAAAGTTCCGCTCACCAAAAGTTACAGTGCAAATAGGGTTTCGAGGTGAAAACAAAGGGATATCAAGAAGACTTTCGACGAGTTCCTTCGGCAATCTCAGGCTTCTCGCCGAAAGTTACAGAACCAATCAACAAATAAAGTATGAAATCAAAGGCGAGATGGGGACCTTTGACGAACTACCGAGTGGTTCAGTGAGCTCGACCCAACTCGCCAAACGAGCCAACGTGCCTAGTTTCAACCCAACTTCTCGAATTCAACCCCACAACCCCCAAAAATAAAATCAAAGCATGGACTAGTTAAATTAAGCTCAGACCTATAAAACACATCACCCCGGGATACTCAGACGTTTCTCGATGTTGCCAAATTTGGCCATTTGACGACCTTTGCCCTTAAGAATGGTGTCACCTACTCTATAATTGTGCAATTGACGCCATTTAGCATAAATACGGGCTATTCAGACTTCACCCAACCAATCTAACCAACATGCAAGCACAACCACACAAAATTTAACTCATTTTAAGGCACAAATTTACGGGCATTCGACGATTAAAACAATACGGGCAAGATTATCAAATAAAAATCTGCAATCAAACATTCTAATCCTATCAAAGGGGCCCAACACACATCATTAAGATAAGATCATTGCAAACGAGTACAAATTCAATAAAATAAACTCAGGATTTGGAAAACTAACCTTTTATGCCGTTTAAGAATTTGAAAAGCTAGGTGGCAATGTAATCCAAAGTTCGAGCACCATTCAACAACCAAAATACTAATGGAGTGCAAAAAATATTGAAAATACTAACTAGGTGCGATTTTGCAAAGTTTGAAAGCGAGGGAAAGTGAAGATTTTGAAACTTTGAAACCATTGGCATTTAAAATCATCCAGTTCTCACCCATTCGATAACGTTAGTCATGCTCGTCGACCCACTCGGCGACACGCCGAGTGTTCACTTACCTCGCCGAGTTTTATATGCCCTCCAATTAATGTGGGGTTTCAAACGGTGGTCTATGTCGGGATCGCCGACCTGGTCGGCGATTCGCCAATGATTTCCTGGGCTCGCCGAGTTTTACATACTCCTTTTTGAAGATGTCTTGAGTCAAACAACGGATTAGGTTGGGCTCACCGACCACTTCGGCGATGCGCCGACTGGACCTTTTAGCTCACCAACCTGCAATTTTCAAACACTCTCTACACTTTAACCTGCAAAATAAATACACCATTATTTTTAAAACAAAAATAAAGCAATAAAAGGTTTTGGGTTGCCTCTCAAACAGCATTTTAGTTAACGTCGTGGCATGACACAAGTTACCATTCAAACCTCATTCTCGGGGTTAGCCATAGCATCACTAGGTAACACCTCTTTATGCTGTGAGTAGAGACATGAAAACACTTGGCCTATTTGGGCGTCTTGTAGCTGAATAATCATGGAATGGGAGGTCGTCAACTGGTTCAGCATTTCAACATTTCTTTTATCTCATTCAACACTCTATCTTGTTCCTCGATTTTGTGTAGAATGAGTGAGAGGACCTCTCCATTTTTTCCACCCTTATGCTGCTTCATCTTTTTACACTTGTGAGGGGGAAGGTACTTGCTCTTTTTCTTAAACCTTGCTTCAACTTCATTACCTTCTCGGACAGATTATCCAGCTGAATCAACAATGCAACCCATTCTTGGACCTTTTCTGCTTCCTTGTTGGCTTTAACCATGCCATCAAGGATTTAGGCTACCACTTAGTAGGGTTGTTGTGTCAAACAACCTGTAAAGAGTTGATCAACAATGCTTCTATTTTCAGGAGCAAGACCCCGATAAAAGCATTCTAGTAGCAATTTATCAGACATCCCATGAGCTGGGAACAACTGTAGTAATTCCTTAAACCTAGGCCACATCTCATGGATAGTTTCACATCCCATTTGCTTGAACGTTAGGAGGTTGTCCCTAAGATTCAACAATTTCAAAAGGGGGTGATTCGTTTGGTACCCAGAATTACCATTCACACTCATCTTTCCTGTTGCAATACACAAACAAGCAAAACACAACTAAAACTAAAAATTAAGTAGGTATCACTATAACTAACAATAACAAAATCCAACTTAACTAAAAATTCTCAATTAGCACCACTTCGCGGCAGCGGCACCATTTCAACTTGACGTATCCGGGCACTTCATCCAATACTAAGCGTCAACGGTTGTTCAATAGTAATATAACCCATCCAAGGGTTGGGTTTGTACCCACATGGAGTGGTTTGATTTTGAGAATCAATAGAAGAGTAAAATTATGTTCAAGTTAATTATAGCTATAGATATTACCAATTAAAAACATGATAAAGCAAAGGGGGTGACACAAGTGTCAAATATCGAAGGGGGTTTTGTAAGCAATTATCAACTAAAATGAAAACTAAAGCGAAAATGCAAATACGGAAACGGGATTCTTGGGATGTGATAGGAATATGGGATAGAATACACAACCGGGTAAATGCTATTGATAATAACTCGCAGCAAATTGGTAACTAGGCTAGACTTTAGTGGGGGTAAATTTTCTCTTGAACAATTACCACATCCCTGGCAATGAAGCACAATCTTTGCCTTAGTCCATTTACTCTCTCGAGCTGAATGTGTGGGAGAGGGTTTATGATTCACTCTCTCGAGATGAACCCACGACAACCCAATAACCACGGACTATCGATTCAGTAGTTTTGGTTTTAAAACTTCTCTTTCGAGCAAGTCAAAAACATGAATTAAAATACAACCCCATTTAATTCAAACACAACTACTGAATGAAATCACGTCTAAACAACGAATAAACAATCAATTAGCAATACTCAACAGTAAATTCTACCCATATTCCCAAAATCACACCCCAAGAATTGGGGTTTTAACTAAACATAGTAAAAGGGAAGAAATGGATACCAAATTGCATGATAATAAACTGGGTCCGATTTATATTCACTTGAAGCAAGTCTACAATGAAGATTTTTCAACACCCACTTCCATTTTCATGGAATTGGAAGTCTTCGAATCTTCAAACGCTAAGGAAAATTGTCTCCAAAAACTAAGTTCTGAAAAATATAAAAATTGATATCTAACTCCCTTCTAAACTAAAAAATCAAACAGGTATTTATAGTTGTCAGAAAGTGTGCTGCGAAGGATCACTCGGCTCAGCTAGTCGGGATCGTCGATCTACTCGGCGATCCACCCTTTGGTCTGGTTCATCGCCTTTCTGCATTGTCCTTCAACAACTTCAACCACTGTAACTTTGGGCGATAAGGCACTGCATCACGGAACTGTTCGGCCACTCGCCGACTGCTCCTTTCTATCGCCTATTTGATTTTTTCCTTCAGGGTTTGGCATACTGGAACACTAGGGGAGACTAAGGCCATTCGGCGACTCACCCAATGGTTTAAGCGATCCTCAGGCCTTCCTTTCTTCGCTCTTTCGGCTGTCTTGTTCCTTTTTGCTCCATAGTGTCCATGCTTTCTCCCTAAGTTCAAATATCTAAAATTCAAGTATTTACATAGGTTATTGGGACAAAATACGCATTTGAGGACACTAAATCCATTTAAAAAACCCTAAAAGAGTCCAAATCGTAGACTCATCATGAACCGCAGCCAAGTCTGATATAGAGGTTCACCTCCAATAAACTTGAAATTTTGGATATGGGTTTGAAGTTTAACCATATTCTAGGGTGGAAAGAATCTTTCCAAGAAAGCATCATTCAATTCTTTCCAAGAAGTGATCGAATCATTTGGCAATTCTACCAACCATCTTGTAGCTTCACTTGTTAAAGATAAACAGAAGAACCTCAGCATTATCGACTCTTGAGAGATATTTTTTAACACAAATGGTGCACATACCTCCAAAAATTTCATGGGAGGTATCCGGATGGCTCCCGTGGTTTGAATGATATTCATATGCATATCATTCAAATCACCTATATTTTCGTTCTGACCAAAGTGACTATCATTTTTACTACCATGGTCACTCATTGTATTCGACCTGCAAATCAGTCAACACCAACATAAAACAACAATCTACTACAACTAAACAAATTACAAACTAACTTTTAAAATGGAGGTCTCAACTACCATTCCCTAGCACCGGTGCCATTTTTTTTAACGCTCAAATTTTCTTCTTAGAACCAATTGAAAGGGATAATGGTTGTCATCAATAAAAATACTCAACAAAGAGTCGGGGTTTGAATCCCACAGAGAATGGTATATTGTAGATAATTCCTATCAACAAATTTGGAGTGATGATTCCACCAATTTAATAAAAGATTTGGTTATCAATTATCACAATTAAACTTAAATTTCAGTGAATTCAAGAATTAATAAGCAATCTAGGGGTGCGGAGATTAAAAATCATTGTCACATAATGATAATTATGTTGCTCCATAGTGATGAACATTCATGAATAAGCTAGGTCATCTTCAATGATGCTAATCAACATTCGATCTCAAACATATATGCATAGAATCTCCTTCAGGTCTCATCTATATGTCAATCTAAACAACCATATACCTTATCATATTCTCTCTTTCGATGAAGAAAAGACCAAATAAATTCGACCCATAACCTCTATTTTCAAACAATTTACAGACATCAAACCTAAATTTCTAGTATTGGACTAATTACCCACTCCAATTAGTCTCTTTCGAGCTTCAATCAGAGATCAGAAGTAGGAATAAGTTTACAACCTTAACCCATAATTTAACCCCATGCTAATTATCCCAAATTCATGCATGAACACTAGCAAAATAGAGCTTATCACAATACCCACTACATTAAATCAACACCCAACCTCATAAGTGCACCCCTAGATCTTGGGGTTTTAGCCACCCATCACAAAAATCAATGAAAATATACCGTCCATGAAAGAAACCATGTGTAACATGAAATTAAGCAACTTCAAGTAAACCCCTTTGGTTCAACCTCATTTTGTCCAATTCAAGAACAAAGTTGAAATACCCCAAAAGCTAGAAAGTCTTCTTCACAAAAGTCAATTGTTTCTCTCTAAACTCAAAAATATTCAGATCTCTCAAAATTAAAAGATTCCAGCCTACTTTTTCTCTCTCCATTGGGCTATTTATAGTTTTCCAAATTTGGCCCAAAACCCAATGTGTGTCTCAATTGATGACATCAGTTTGGCTCGCCAAGCTCGTTCAACAAATCACCTCTTGTGCTTAAGCTCGCCTTCTCGTGCTCTAGGCTTTAGATGTTTTAACCTCAGTCGGTGAACTCGGTTGAGTTGACCTTTCACATTTGACAAATCACCGAGTACCAACCAAATGCTGAGCCAAACAAGAAATGGGTGAACTTGTTTAATTCAAATTAGTTGTCAGCTAAAGGAATGAGCCTTAGCTATATCAACCCAGTAATGAAGAATAGGTAGAAGGTCATAGAGTTGAAAAAGGAGGAAGTTGATAAAGCAACTAAGGAGTGGAAACAAGCCCTCATCCTCTATGTAGTGGGGGATTCGCCTACAATTGTTGTAGTGGAAAGGTACATTGCTTTACAAGTGAATATTGTGAGTAAGCCTAAGGTGTACTACCATAATGGTGGGTATTTCTTAGTTCACTTTGCTAATATGGATGATAGGAATGAGGTACTATACTCAGACCCTCATCTACTAAATAATCAACCTATTATTGAGAAGATTTGGAGCCCTGATTTTGATTTTAAGAAGGAAGTACTATAGACTGTGCCAATATTGGTGAAATATCCCAATTCGCCCCTAAGTTGTAGGAGAATGGACTCTTTGAGCGGGATTATTAGTGGATTAGGAGAATCTCTATGTGCAAATGAATGCACTATTAAAGTAGACCGTATATCATTTGCCTGAGTGCTTACTGAAATGGATGTGTCCAGAGAATTTCCTAGGAAGCGGAAGGTGGAGGATCCTAATGGCAGGTATTTGAACAAATAGGTGTTGGAATACTCTGATAAGTGCATGCAGGTAGAACATAAATGTCATGTGAAGGAGGGGATTAGACCTGTAGCACAAACTAGGAAAGTAAATAAATGACAACCTAAGGGTGATATTAGTAAAGCTGGGGAAATAGAAATACAAGGGTCGAAGGAACACATGGAAGTACATAGAGAAGAGATATGGAAGCATATACCAAGAAAGCTAGTAATCAAGAGTGCAGACAAGCAGCAGAATTCCCATGTTTTGGTGAATAATGGGTTAGATACCTTGAGTATATATGATCATGGAAGTACAAGTATAGCAGCTGGCCAACATAAACCAAAGAAGGGCGTGGGGGATGGAATAAATACACATGAATATGCAGCTAATAACTTGGAACATTAGGGGACTGAATAAACCTCATAAATAGAAGGAATAAAACTTTTTATGAAGAGAATAATGCCAACATAATATCTGTTTTAGACCATAAAATAAAGGAAGAATTAATCAATAAAGTAACTAAAAAAATAGAGCTTGGTGGGAGATGTGGGGAGAATTATGCCTATACTACTAAAGGTAGAATTTGGGTTATATGGGATCCTCAGTATGTGAAGTGGGTACGGGGAACAAGCCTGATCAATGCATTTAGACTAGAGTGAGAATTAAAAATAGTTGCATGGAGTTTATATTTTTTTTGCAGTATATGGACTACATATAATTTATGATAGGATGGCATTGTGTGAGGGATTTTGTCGTTTGGCACCAAATGTCAAAGGACCCATGTTGTGCATGTGGGATTATAATGCAATTTGGCAAGCAGAAGATAGGGCACAAAGAAGCACAGTCCAGGATGTAGAGGTAAAAGACTTCAATTTTCTGATAGACATTGGAATGCATGATTTAAAAACAATAGGGGGCTCATACAGTTGGACTAATGGTCACACCTGTAGCAGAATTGACAGGGCTATAGTGAATGCTGAATGGATGATACATATGCCAGAAATGGAGGTGAATATATTATGACCAGAGGTCTCTGATCATACCTCTCTGAAGTTGGCACTGGATAGGTATTGCAACAACACTTCTAATGATTTCTGGTTTTTTAATTGTATTGCAGATCATCCATGTTTTTTGCAATTAGTAAAGCAAGCATGACAAGGACATTCTAAACGGGACATGGAGATAGTTCGGTAGAAACTCAAAAAAGTGATAAGATCCATTAAAGGGTTGAATAATACTGAAATACAACTTATTAGAACACAACCTCACCAAATACATAATGATATGATAGATCCTAACCTGGTACATGCCAATAGAGATCAAGAAAAGGAGCTGAGACAACAACTAGAGAAATGGAATCTGATTGAGAACATCTCCAACCCATCTCTATTTCACTTTGCATTATCTATATTTGGAGAGTAAAATAGAGAATGCCCTCTCAAATCCCTCTCCATATCACTCTCTATACTCTATTTATAGAGAGGTGGATAGTAGTTCTCCAATCCAAATTTGGAGAACTACTATTCACCTATCTATTTCACTTTTAGATTATTTTAATATTATTTTTATGATATCATTAATTAAGTCTTTATTATTTCTAATTTTTTTCTAATGTAATATAAAATCTAAAAATATGTTATTGAAAAGTTACTACTACCATCCGAATTAATAATAGTTTATTTTTTTTATAAAAAAATTTGTACTTTAAATATGTAATTTAAAATTATTTTAATATTATTTATATTATTCAAGACTATTAATTAAGTCTCTAATATTTGTAATTATTTTCTAATTAATATAATATCTAAAAAAATATTATTGATAAGTATACTACTTCCATCCCGAATTAAAAAAAATTATAATTTGATTTTTTAAAAGTTTTTGTCACTTCAAATATGAAATTTAAAATTATAATTATTTTTCACTATGAAGAATGCACAAAATTTACATGATAATTCAAACAATCTACTTTTATGTTATAGTGATAAATGATTAAACTACACTTTTTAATGAGCACAAAAATACTTGATGCAATAGTTTAAAATGGAATAGGGGAAGTAAATTAGTATTCAAAATAATTGGATACAAGATAAAATAGTTAATTTAAACAATTTTTAGCTACAAATAAAAAATAAGGAAAAAAATTTGCTCATTTTGAACTCCATAATGCATCAATAGAGCATTTATGGGAGAAATGTAACAGTCTTGAAAGGTGAATATTTGGGTAAAATTTAAAATAATATTAACGATAATGCAATATTGATGATATAATTGTAGTTCATCAATAATTTTACCTTGATTTGAATTGTTCGCTAATATGTATTATTATATATAATATTTGCCACATTTATGTTATTTAGAATAACAGAACTTTTTATTAAATGAAGAATTTGAAAAGAATAAAATTTTATATTACATGAAGATTATATATATTATAGGGTGATTATTTGAAAAAAGAAAATTGATTATATATGAAATAAAATTGAAATGAAAATAATGATATAATATTGAGCAGAGAGAAATATATTTCTCTTTAGAGAGTAAAATAAAGAATTGGATTGGAGTTGATGGTTTGAAAAAATAGAAAACTCTATATTTAGAAAGTAAAATAGAGAATAAGATAGGAGATGCCTTGAGGAGAGTACTATGACGCAAAACAAATCCGGGGTTCAATGGTTGAAGTTGGGAGATGCAAATACAACCTATTTTTTGCTCACATGAATAATAGATTGGCTTAACATACTATACCCGTCACTACTTCTGCAGGAACAATTGTATATTCCGAAGAAGCAATTGAGAAAGAGGCCATGGCATTTTATTAGGAACTACTGGGCAAGACTTCTACCACTTTGCCAAGTAAGGACAAAAATATAATGAGAAGGGGTGGAGTCCTAAATAGAGCCCAACAGAACTAGCATCTCCAGTAATAAAAGAGGAAGTGAAATTAGCTCTACAAGGGATAAATGATCTGAAAGCTTCAGGAAAAGATGGACTGGATGCCGTGTTATTTAAAAAAGCCTTGCCACTGGTGGGAGAGGAAGTAACTAATGCAGTATTAAGTTTTTTTAACATAGGGGTCATATACCAAGCTATTAATTGTACAAATGTAACACTCACCCCTAGGGTGAAATATCCATCCAGGATAAGTGAATACAAGCCAATATCATGCTGCTCAACCATTTGTAAAGTTAAATACAAAGTGATAATTGCTAGGCCAAAACAGGTCATAGAGACAATGGTGGACCAAAACCAATCAGGATTTATACCAGAAAGAGCTCTGAATGACAATGTGATATTGAGTCATGAACTGGTGAAGGGGTATGGTAGGAAAGGGATTTCCAAAACATGCATGGTGAAAGTGGACGTGAAGAAAGCATATGATTCCTTGGAGTGGACATTCTTGGAACAGATCCAGAAAGAACTTAAACTACCTGCAACAGTCATAAAACGGATAATGCAATGTGTTACAACATTTACAGTTTCCATCCAGATCAATGGACACAGTACAACACGTTTCGAAACAAAGAGAGGAGTCAGACAAACAGATCCTCTAGCTCCTTACCTATTTGTGATAGCTATGGACTATTTGACAAGAATTTTGAAGAATTTGCATACCAATACTAATTTCCATTACAACCCTAGATGCAAGAAGCTGAGAATAGTTCAATTGAGTTTTGTTGATGATCTATTGATGTTTTGCAGAGGAGATTTGAAGTCAGTCAAGTGTCTAAGTCAGTGCTTTATGATTTTCTCCAAAGCTTCAGGCCTAGTAGAAAATGTAGAAAAGAGCAATGTCTATTTTGGAGGAGTAAAACAATAGCAACAAGATGAGATACTGAATGAATTGCAGTTGTCAAAGAGGACCTGTCTTCTAGATATCTTGTAGTACCTTTGAGTACTAAAAGGTTATCTATAGTACAATGCAAGTCTTCGCTGGATAGGATGCTAATTAGAATAACAAGCTGAACAACTAAATTTTTATCTTATGACTACTACAAAAATGAGCTTTAGCAACAATAAAATATTTCTCTAGCGGCAATTGTTATTGCCGCTATATCTTTTACCAGTAATTGGTCTTTGGCCGGCGATTCTGAGGTCGGCAAAGGCTATTACGGCCATTATCGAAAATAATGGTAAAGTGTGTCATTAATTGCTGCTATTAACTATTAGTTTTAGCGGCAATTTTTTGTGGCAAATATATTGGCTACAATTCAATTTATAACTGCTAACTATGCTCTTTTGACGTCCATTTTTATAGTCGTTAAATTTTATTAAATTGTCGTTAAAAGTCAATAGTTTTAACAACTATTATGTTGTGGCAATTAGAATGGTTACTATATCCCTTGTAAAAAAAAATTAAGTTTGCTCATTTTAATGTAAAGTAAATTCAACTAAATTCCCGCTAATAGTCAACATCTTTAACAACAATTCTGAAGGCTATAGTATCCATGTTAAAATGTCATAAATTTCCACTTTACCATTCATTTTATGGTCGGCAACTCCTTTTACATTAATGCTAAAAGTCACAAGCTTTAACGGAAATTGTTTGGCCATTAATTATAATGGATACTGCATTTGTTTGAAAAATAATTTAGCTTGCAATTCTAGAGATAATTTTTATAACTAAAATATCCAACATTATAAAAGAGAGCTTCTTAGTGGCAACAAAATTTGGCAAATGCTAAAGAAAAATTACTATTAATTCATAAAATAGAATATATCTCATAAAATCTAAACAAATAAAAGAAAGTACTAAATCAAAATATCAATTTCACAACCAAAAATGAAACCTATAATGAATATAATTAATCCTAGCAAATAATGTGTTCAAATAATTTTCTCAATTCTTCATCAAATTGAAATATTTCATATGCGAACTTTTCAAACATCACACTGTATAGAAATAATAAAATAAATATGTCAAAAGATAAAATTTCATGAATAAAAACATGAATACCATTTTGATACAAACCATTAGGAATCCTAGGTTTATATTTATCTTCTTAGTGCACTTCCGACAACTATTTCCTTCAAAGGTACCTGGCGAAAATTCATCGCGTGACAAAGTTCTACTGGAGGTGATTGGGGATGGCTCCAAAGCAGCCAAATACAAGACTTAATGTGGATCTTAACAAAGGACATGTTACTAAGAAAGAGTTGGTTCCCTGCCCTTCTGGTAGGAAAGGGAAAACCAGTAAGAGAGTAAATTTTGTTAGAAGTGTTAGAAGCCTTATCAGGGCAGTAACTGGTTTTGCACCTTCTGAGAAGAGAATTACTGAACTTGTTAAAGTCAGAAATGACAAACATGTTCTTAATGTATACAAGACGAAGCAGGACACTCACAAGAAAGCAAAGAAGAAGATGCAAATCCAAGAGGAAGCTAAGCAGTCTTAAATCTTTTGTTTTAGAATGAGAACGGTTTAGAAATTTCGGCACCCAAAAAATTAATAGGAATCCTAGGTTGAGTACTGAGACAATCAGTAAAGGAATGAAATGAACTATTACTTATCATGAATTTAAACACTAAACATGTGTTCAGGGATGTAACTTGTGAGTAACATCAAATATAGAGACAACCACCTCTAATCTACAATCTACATGATAACACTTGAAGGGTAAAATTAAAGAACAAACTCCTAATATCAACTATCTTGTAAAACTACCTTTCAAGAAGTTAATTTTTTTTCTATTTCTTAGAACCTAAAGATAAACTAAAGAGAGATCTGTACATTGACAATATAAAAATGAAAGATGATCCAATTTGGAGAAGTACCACAAGATGCTAAGCATTTTTAAAAGTTGACAAGAGTAGAATCTTATTTGATGTTAATGCAGAGTAAGAAAATTATTCATGACAACTATGATTGTGAAGGGATACCAAATCAAACAACTCTTTGCACAACAAGAGAGGAAAATCAAGTTGCCAACTTTTTCGAACGGGAACCAGGCTTTTCCATTTTCAAACAATGTCACAATTAGTGTACTTATATGTAGATGATTATTTAATGTATGTTCCGTTTTACGTATCTGCTTCATTTGACTGAAGTTTTTTCTGTTTACTATTTGTAGGTGGAGATGATCCTCCAATCGAGCAAGTATGACTTGTAACATCCTTCCTTAGAAAGAGAAAATTTACAAAGCACTAAATTGGAAATAGCTACATTTGAAATTTTGCAAGTTATGCTTAAGTTGTGAGTTTTGGACCAACTTCAAACGACCATAACTTTCATTACATGGTGAGTTAGGTGGCCCATAAAGATATCAAATGAAAGGTCTTGGAATTCTCTTCCAACGCTACCGAGTTTGCTAAGTTTCGAGTTCGGATAGGGAGATATGTTTGTTTGAAGTTAGCCTATCCAGTTAAGGAAAGTTACCTGAATTAGTGAGGGGTATTTTGATCTTTTCCTTATCCAATCAGATTAAAATGATTTTTAGTAATATTTTGGGGTCAAATCTTATTTGGGTCAGTTTTACAAATTCTAATTATGCTTAGCGTTTTGAGAAGGGTTCAAGAGGAGGAAAAGAGGAGAAAAGGAAGAAAAGATCAAGGTTCTTGCGAAATTGAGGATTTGTTTTGCCAAATCGAGGTATGTAATTTTTCATAGTGTTGAGTTCGTTCACCCGCACACCAATCATGATTTACATATTAGAATCCATCTATAAAGATTGATAAATTTGAGTTCTTGATGAGTTTGTTGAAGTTTGTGATCTATTCTTTAAGTATGAGGTTTCGTTAAGTTCTTGCGATGAGGATCTTGTATTTGAGTGTGTTTTCTTGAGCAATTTGGAGTGGATTTCGTTGTAATTATGTTGGGTTAGAGAATCCAAAAGAGTTTGAGGGATTGATTTTAGAGGAGTTAGGGCATGACAAATAACAAGAAAATTTGTCGGTTTGTGGGAAGAGGCCTGGGGCGTCGCGCTAGCCATAGCGCCCAAACTACTGGTGTATAGTTTGGGGCATGGCAACCTGCGCCAACCAGTGCACCCCAACTATTGGTCAGTAGTTATGGGGCTGGTGCCCCATGCCACTCAGTGCGCAAGGGTCGCCAGGTCCCCTAGTCTTCCGACCTTCCTTTTGAGTTCCTTCGAATTGTACCTATGTTTTATACTTTATATCCACAGTCTAAAATACATCTAAACATCGAGAGATCATGCATATCATGAATCATAACCCTTGAATCAATAATTCAAATTCAAGGTAAAGTTAAGAGTTAAGTCTTGAGAGTTCTTCTGAGTCCTTTTGGGAAGTACTTGAGTTGAGGTAGAGTAAAGTTGAGTTTCATTTTTTAAATGATATATGGGAACTAAGTATTCCCTAGAGTAAATGTTTTACATTTAAGAAGAGAGGAAACACCGATTTCCAAAAGAGTTCATGAGGAGTTTTGAGTATTATCTCTTTTAAGAGATGCCTTTTGAGTAATAATCTCAAAGTTGAGGATGAGGAAATGTTTTTTTTAAAAAACATATGAGCTAATTTATATTTTGGGAGTAGTATTAAGCACCGATATGGAGGAGAGTTCAAACAACTAACAACCCCCATAAACCATGTAGCCAACGTGGGTGGAAAGGGTCATACTTTTTAGATGATTCATTATTGCTTTTTAAGCATAGCTTAGTGGATCCACTTAGTTGAGGAGTTCTATACCTCGGCAAGGTATAGGACAGTTCTGGTAGCGTGGACGAGATGCTATATCATTAAATAACTCATAGTGATGGTTGTCGGTTAGAGAAACTCCCAAACAGTGTTATTTTGTATCTTTACATACAAACTGAGTTATTTTTGTATTTTTAAATACATTGAGTTTTTATCTAATGTTTTAAATTCTTTACATAAACTACACTTTTATTGTTGTTTTATACTACATTGAGTTGAGGTTCAGTTGAGTAGAGTCGAGGTGAGTATCTTTTCTTTTTATCAGTTCAAGCTTGCAGGTTATGCACAGTGTTCCCCTTACATGCTCGTACATTCCATGTACTGACGCCATTTGCCCGGCATCATTCATGATACAAATACAGGTAACCAGGATCATCAACCAGCGCTTCGTTGATCCATTTAAGTTCAAGATTTTGTTAGTGAGCCTTCTTGCTTCTGGATGATTCCCATTTATTTTTTTCAGTTTAGTTAGGATGTCGTGGGTCTTGTCCCAACTTCCATACTAGTTGTTAGAGGCTTCATAGATAGATAGACAGTAGAGGTTGAGGAGTCTTCTCATATCTTTGTTAAATGTTTTAAAGACTTGAGTTGCCTATTCCGGGCGAGTTGAATATTTTATTATATTCTGAGTTATGCATCTGTGTTAAAGTTGTGTTTTTGAGTTCATCTTATGTTGAGTAAGTCTTCTACTGAGTATTGAGCCAGGCCAAGAATTCGTTTGCAGCCAACAATGATTCTCAAGTGCCGGCCATGCCCAAGGTGTAGGCACGGGGTGTGACGAACTTGGTATGAGGGTATAGATTTAAAAAGTCCTAGGGTGTCTATGAAGTTGTGTCTGTAGAGTCCTAGTTATATGTGTGAAGTGCACCACATCTATAATTAGGAGGCTACGTCATTTAGGAACTATCCAAATCCTTTCATATTCTTTTCGTGCGATAAAGTTCAAGTCTATAAAGTTTTCTTCTAATTCGTGGTTGCGCGTATCTTTCAGATCATGCCTCCAAGAAGAGTTGTCCGAGGTCATCCTGCTAGGAGGAATGTTGATCCTCAGGATCAAGGGGTCCCCAATGCACCGGAAGTGGAACCCTAAGGAGAGGTCACAAATTTTAAGTTCTGAGATGCTATCCGGATATTGAGTCAAGTGGTGGCCAACTAATCTGGTTAGCAGAGAGGGAATCAATATGATGTGGCTCATACATCCAAAATTCGTGAGTTCTTAAGGATGAATCATCCAAACTTCAGCAGTTCAAGTGTCACCAAGGATTTGGAAAACTTTGTTGAAGAGTTGCAGAAGTGTTTTGAAGTTATGCATGTTGTCGATGCTGATCGAGTGGAACTAAGCTGGTCAGCAGAGAGGGGATCAACAGGATGTGGCTGATACATCCATAATCCATGAGTTCTTAAGGATGAATCATCCAAACTTCACCACTTCAAGTGTCACTAAGGATTCGGAAAAGTTTGTTGAAGAGTTGCAGAAGCTTTTTGAAGTTATGCATGTTTTTGATGCTAATCGAGTCAAACTAGCTACATACCAATTTAAAGGTGTTGCTACAGTATGGTATGACCAATGGAAGAAGAGTAGAGCTGAGAGTGGACTAATTTGTTTCCCCGTGAACTGAGAGAGGCAAAGGTAAGGGAATTCGTCACTCTTAAGAAGGAATCCATGAGTGTGCATGAGTGCAACCTCAAGTTCACTCACCTTTCCTGCTCAGCTCCGGAGGTGGTTGCTGATACGAGGAGCCAGATGCGCTTATTTATGTCTGGGTTATCTCATCTGTAAAGCAAAAAGGGTAAGGCTGCGATGTTGATAGGGGATATGGACATAGCAAGGCTGATGATCCATGTGAAACAGGTTGAGGAATATAAGCTGAGGGATAGAGAACAATTCTGAAACAAGAAGGCTAAGAAAATAGGAAATTAGTCCGGGCAGCAGAAGAGTAATGCAAATCGGTCTTTTTTTCAACACAAGCCAAATAGACCTGCTCCATTATCTACTAATGCACCTGTACCAAGGAACAAAGATAAGTTTAAGAATCAAAATACGTAGAACTTTAGAGCCAGACCTGCTCAGTCTCAGGGTAGTGTGGCACAAGGAGGTAGTAGGACTCTTCTATGTGCTAAGTGTGGTATGAACCACTCATGAACGTGTTGTGATGGCTCCACTGATTTCTTCAAGTGTGCTAAGAATGGTCACATCAAGAGAGAGTGCCCTAAGAATAGGTAAGGTAATTCCAATCGGGGGCAATAAAGCCCAATCTTTTTCAGTGGCTCCACCAGACAGAGCTACACCTACAGGAGCTACTTCAAGGACAGGCGGAGGATAAAACCATCTATATGATATCACCAGTTGCCAAAAGCAAAATAATTTTCGAAATGTTGTCACTGATATGATCAAAGTCTTTACTTTTGATGTATATGCTTTGCTAGATCCAGGTGCGAGTCTATCTTTTGTGACTCCATATATTGCTATGAGGTTTGATATTATTCCCGAACAACTTCTTGAGTCCTTCCGTGTTTCCACACCCTTTGGTGAGTCTATTCTAACTCAGTGAGTTTATTGTGATTGTGTCATTTATGTCAATCACAACGACACCATGGCTGACTTAGTCAAGTTATAAATGGTAGATTTTGATGTTATTCTAGGGATGGACTGCTTCATGCCTGTTATGCCTCTGTTGATTGTAGAACACGAGTAGTTAAGTTCAAGTTTCCTAATGAGACAATTATTGAGTGGATGAGTAGTTCACTAGTTCCTAAGGGTCATTTTATTTCATACCTTAAGGCTAGAAAGTTAGTTTCCAAGGGGGTCATCTATCACTTAGTTTGAGTTAATGACTAGTGTTGAGATACCACCTATTCAGTTAGTTCTAGTTGTGAGTGTCTTTCCAAATGATCTTCCCGAAGGCCCTCTTGAGAGAGAAATAGACTTCGATATAGATATTCTTCCTAATACTCATCCTATCTCCATTACGCCATATAGAATGGCTCCAGCTGAGTTTAAAGAGTTAAAAGAGCAGTTGAAAGACCTTTTTGAGAAAAGTTTCATTCGACCAAGTGTCTCACCTTGGGGCACTCCAGTTTTATTTGCAGGTTATGTTCAGTATTTTCCCTTACATGCTTGTACATTCCATGTACTGACGCCATTTGTCCTTTATCTTTCATGATGCAGATACAAGTAACCAGGATCATCAACTAGTGCTTCGTTGATCCAGTTGAGTTCCAGATTTTCTTGGTGATCCTCCTTGCTTGCAGAGGATTCCCATTTATTTTTTTCAGTTTAGTTAGGATGTTGTGGGCCTTGTCCCGACTTCCATCCTAGTTGTTAGAGGCTTCATAGATAGATAGACAGTAGAAGTTCATGAGTCTTTTCATTTCTTTGTTAAATTTTCTAAAGACTTGCGTTGCCTATTTCGGGCTAGTTGAATATTTTATTATATTTTGAATTATGCATTTTATTTAAATTTTTTCTTTTGAGTTCATCTTTTATTGAGTAAGTCTTCTGCTGAGTATTGAGCCAGGCCAAGGGTTCGCTTGTTGCCAACAATGGTTCTTGAGTGCTGACCACGCCCAAGGTGTAGGCTCGGGGATTGACCAACTTTGTACGAGAGAAAAAATTTCAAGAGTCTTAGGGCGCGCCATATCTATAATTAGTTGGCTACGTCATTGAGGAACTATCTCACTTCTTTCATACTCTTTTTGTGCGATAGAGTTCAACTCTATAAAGTTTCTTTCTAATTTGTGCTTGCACATATCTATCAGATCATGCCTCCATGAAGAGCTGTCTGAGGTCGTCCAGCTAGGAGGAATATTGATCCTTGGGATCAAGGGGTCCCCTTTTCACTAGAAGTACAACCCCAATGAGAGGTAAAATATGGTATGTTTTGGGATGATATCCGGATGTTGAGTCAAGTGGTGGCCAACCAGGCTGGTCAACAGAGAGGGAATCACCAGGATACGACTGATACATCTAGAATCTGTGAGTCCTTAAGGATGAATCCTCCAAACTTCGCCGGTACAAGTGTAACTGAGGATCCAAGAACTTTGTGGAAGAGTTGCAGAAACTTTTTGAATTTATGCATGTTGATGATGTCAAGCAAATGGAACTAGCTGCATACAAATTGAAGGGTGTTGCTAGAATATGGTACGGCCAATGGAAGAAGAGTAGAGCTGAGGGTGCACAAATTGTGAGCTAGGCTATGTTTGAAGGGGCCTTCATGGGGCATTTCTTTCCCCGTGAATTGAGAGAGGCAAAGGTAAGGGAATTCCTCTCTCTTAAGCAGGAATCCATGAGTGTGCATGAGCACAGCCTCAAGTTCACCCAACTTTTCCGCTATGCTCCGGAGATGGTTGCTGATATGAGGAGTAGGATGAGCTTATTTGTGTCTGTGTTGTCCCGTTTGTCAAGCATAGAGGTAAGGCTGCGATGTTGATAAGACACATGTATATAGCAAGGCTGATGATCCATGTCCAGCAAGTCCAGAAAGATAAGTTGAGGGATAGGGAAGAGTTCTAAGACATGAAGGGTGTTATGAGGTTTGACAATAAGGGGAAACTTAGTCCCTGGTATATTGGTCCTTACAGGATATCCAAGAGGATTGGCAATATAGCTTATGAGTTGAAGCTACCGTCCGAGTTGGCAACAGTCTATTCGGTGTTTCACATTTCAATTTTAAAGAAGTGTATGGGAGATCCTTCACTTATTTACCGACTGAAAATGTTGGTATTAAGGAAAACCGATCTTATGAGGAGATTCCCATTGAGATAATTGATCGCCAGGTTCGCATGTTGAGAACCAAAGAGGTTGCATCAGTGAAGGTGTTATGGAGGAACCAATTTGTTTAGGAAGCTACTTGGGAGACTGTGGAAGATATGAAGAAGAGATACCCACATCTCTTTGAATCCGGAGAAATTTCAAATCAAGGTACTCATTCTTTTCTTAATACTTTCTTAGTTGAAATGATGTGTTAAATTGAATGTTGAGTGTTTGAGTTGGGTGTTAGATATTACCACCCTTAGTCTACTTAGAGTGATCTCATTCAAGGACGAATGCTCCCAAGGGGGATATATTGTAATATCCCTCCTTAAAAAGACCTAAATTTAGAAACTACTAAATTGGAAATAGCTAAATCTGAATTTTGCAAGTTATGCTTAAGTTGTGAGTTTTAGGTCAACTTCAAATGACCATAACTTTCACTACAAGATGAGTTAGGTGGCCCTTAAGACATCAAATGAAAGGTCTTGGAATCCTCTTTCATAGTCCACTGAGTTTGCTAATTTTCGAGTTCAGATGAGAGAGATATGTCCATTTAAAGTTAGCCTGTGCAGTTAAGGAAAGTTACCCATATTAGTGAGGGGTATTTCAGTGTTTTTCTTACCCTATTAGATTAAAACGATTTTTAGTTATATATTGAGGTCAACTATGATTTGGGTCAGTTTTGCAAATCCTAATTATGCTTAGGGTTTTGAGAAGAGTTCAAAAAGAGTAAAAAAGGAGAAAAGGAAGAAAAGATTAAGGTTCTTGCGAAATCGAGGATTTGTTTCACCAAATTGAGGTATGTAAGTTTTCATAGTGTTGGGTTCATTCACCCACATGCCAATCACGATATACATATTAGAATCCATCTATAAAGATTGATAAATTTGAGTTCTTGATGAGTTTCTTGAAGTTTGTGATCTATTCTTTAAGTATGAGGTTTCGTTGAGTTCTTGCAATAAGGATCTTATGTTTTGAGTGTTGTTTTGGGCAATTTAGTGTGGATTTCATTGTAATTATGTTGAGTCTAAGAATCCAAAAGAGTTTGAGTGAAATCGTTTGATTTTAGAGGAGTTAGAGCATGAAAAAGAACAAGAAAATTTGTCGGTTTCTGGGAAGAGGCATGGGGAGTCGCGCCAACCATAGCGTCCAAACTATTGGTCTGTAGTTTTGGTCCTGGCCCCCTATGCAAGCCAGTGCACACCAACTACTGCTCTGTAGTTATGGGGCTAGCGCCCTACGCCACTCAGTGCACCAGGGTCGTAAGTCCCCTAGTCTTCCGACCTTCTTTATGTCTGAGTTCCTTCAAATCGTACCTATATTTTCTACATGATATACACACTCTAAACTACATATATACATCAAGATATTATCTATAACATGAATCATAACCCTTGAATCCATAGTTCAAATTCAAGGTAGAGTTAAGAGTTAAGTCTTGAGAGTTCTTTAGAGTCCTTTTGAGAAGTCTTTTACAATCTCTTAAACTTGTTTTAAGGACTTGAGTACTTGAGTTGAGGAAGAGTACAGTTGAGTTTTATTTTTTTAAAAATAATATATGAGAAATAAGTATTCCCTAGAGTAAATGATTTTACATTTAAGAAGAGAGGAACCACTGATTTCCAACAGAGTTCAAGAGGAGTTTTGAGTACTATCTCTTTTAAGAGAAGCCTTTTGTGTAATAATCTCAAAGTTGAGGAGGCTGATTTTTTTTTTAAAAAAACATATGAGCTAAGTTATATTTTGGGAGTAGTACTGACCACCGATATGGGGGTGAGTTTAAAACTCACAGCCCCCATAAACCATGTAGACAACGTGTGTAGAAAGGGTCATACTTTTTAGATGATTCCTTATTTCTTTTTAAGCATAGCTTATTAGATCCACTTAGTTTAGGAGTTGTATACCCCAACAAGGTATATGAAAGTTCTGGCAGCGTGGGCGAGATGATGTATCATCAAATAGCTCATAGTGATGGTTGTCGGTTAGAAAATCTCTCGAACAGAGTTATTTTGTATCTTTACATACAAACTGAGTTATTATTGTATTTTTAAATACATTTATTTGTATCTACCTTTTTAAATTCTTTATATAAACTACACTTTTATTGTTGTTTTATACTGCATTGAGTTGAGTATCCATGAGTTGAGGTTGAGTTGAGTAGAGTTGAGGTGACTATGTTTCCTTTTTATCAGTTCAAGCTTCAGGTTATGTTCATTGTTCCCCTTACATGCTCGTGCATTCCATGTACTGACGTCATTTGGCCTGCATCTTTCATTATACAGATACAGGTAACTAGGATCATCAACAAGCGCTTCGTTGATCCAGTAGAGTTCCAAATTTTTTAGGTGAGCCTCCTTGCTTCCGGAGGATTCCCATTTATTTTTTTCAATTTAGTTAGGATGTCGTGGGTCTTGTCCTGACTTCCATTCTAGTTTTAGAGGCTTCATAGATAGAAAGATAATAGAAGTTGAGGATTCTTTTCATTGCTTTGTTAAATCTTTTAAAGACTTGAGTGGCCTATTTCGGGCTAATTGAATATTTTATTCAATTCCGAGTTATGCATTTGAGTAGATCTTCCGCTTAGTATTTAGTCAGGCCAATTGTTCGCTTGGGGCCAACAATGGTTCTCGAGTGCTGGCCACGCCCAAGGTGTAAGCTAGGGGTGTGACATGACTAATAAATCTAGTTAGAATGAATCAATTCAGTCAATCAATATATATCACTACATAATCAAGGGATAGTCAATTAGACACTACACCAAAAACAACTTTTAGAGGCAATAAATATAGACATTAATAAAGAGTGCTAAAGTCTTTAATGGAATTAGCTAAGTGCCGTTAGAACCAATGTCGCTAAAAGCTTTAGGAATATATACAAAGAGTGCTAATTGCCGCTAAAAATACATATTTAGCGGAAAATAAGCTATTGCCATTAATTAATTACCGCTAATGATCTTTTTTGAGGTAGTATAATGAATCATTTCAATCAGTCAATTAGAATGAATATATTTCAATCATGCTTGCTATGCCCTATCATTTTGAGCAATATATATGGAAAAAGATATCAATTGAATAGGTGTAGGTTGGAGTTTAGTTCCTCATTTAGTAAATATGATGTAGATTTCAACTACTCTAAGCCTGGTACTACACATAGTCAAGACATGACTCTCTATGACTACATGGAACTACTTGGGAATGTGAAAGTCACCTACTACCTAGCAAAAATCCAAATGCCTAACATTAGATAAAGATATGAAAAATCTAATTTCTATGTTAACTGTACAAATTTTTTCCCAGATGGTGCTCTAGTGTGTAGCAACCCTTCCACTTCTGGGTGATTGAATCAGATGTGTTATTAATTAGAATGAACTTCTCAGGTTCTACTTGATGACTTAAATTAAAAATAATAAAGCACCCAAGAGAATTTAGAGGAAAAAGATCTCCAACATACAGATCCGAAGTCGACATATAACAATAACATATCAACTCAACTGTAAGAATTTTAAATTAGTTTATTTATTTATAGTGAGGGAAAGATTATACTCTTCCGAGTAAGTCAATATTTTTTTTATATACTAGATACACTACAAGTTACACATTAGCCACTGCACTTCCACCAATATTGGGTCATAAGAATATAATGAGATGACCTTATGAGAAGGAGAGAAGGATGGTCATAAGTTTATAGAGCTCGAATATATGAAATACAATACACTAAACTAGAATGGGATTCTAAAGTCATTTTAGAAAGATCATATTAACAATAAACAAAATGGAGGAAACTCAAACTATTAGCGAAAACGTGAAAATAAAGAACAAGGAAGAACAACAATACACGACGTACTTATAGGCTTGCTCATATGCATTTTGAATCTCTCAATAACCTTTTTGATGTACCTCTTCTAAGAAAGATGGACAACACTGTCTTCTCTTGAAATCTCCATTCCAAGGATTTTCTTTGCAACTCCCAAATCCTTCATGTCAAATTCCTTTGCCCGCTGTTTCTTCAAAATATTTGTCTTTGTGATGTTGTTAGCAACTGTAAGCATATCATCAACATACAACAATAGATAAATCATACAGTTACCAAACATCTTCTTGTGACACACATAACTATCAAATGCACTCCTGGAGAATTCATGTGTAGTCATGAATGCATTAAACCTCTTGTACCACTGTCTAGGGGATTGCTTTAAACCATACAAAGACTTCTTCAGTTGGCATACATGATCTTTTTTTCCCTCAGCTAGGAACCTTCAGGCTGATCTATATAGATTGTCTCTTCTCGATCACCTTGTAAGAAAGCAGTTTTGACATCAAGTTTCTGAAGCTTTAAATCAAATTGTGCAACCAATGCTAGTAGCACGCAGATTGAGCTATGTTTCATGACTGGAGAGAAGATCTCATTGCAGTCAATTCCCTCCTTCTGACTGAAACCTTTTGCAACAAATCTCGCCTTGAACCTAACATCTTGCACTTCTAGAATAACCTTTCTTTCTGTAAACCCATTTGCATCCAACTTTCCTTTTCCCCTTTTGCTTTTTAACTAAGACTCATATCTCATTTTTGTGAAGAAACTCCATCTCTTCCATCATGGCTAACTGTCATTGTGCAACATCCTTCCAAGAAGTTACTTCAACATAGGAGGAGGGGCTCGAGATCCTTAATATTTTTTTTTGCATCTACGAATGCATATGCAATCAAATTTTCTTGCTATATAAGACATTCCTGTTTTTGTATTTGCCTTTTATCCCTTCCCTTCGCAATTGTGTATGGTTCATTCACAAAAACTTCTTCAAGATCTGAATATTTTGACTAATCAATTTGAGTCTCTTGATCCCGTTCCTTAGTATGCTCCACTGGTAGCTCCATCTGTTCGTTGTTCTCAATTCTTGATAACTCCACAAAATTTTTACGAGGATCAAGTATAGAAGATTCATCAAAGGTAACATCTCTACTAACTACAAATTTGAGTTAAAACAAACACCAAAATTTGTACCCTTTTACTCCACCTACATACCTATGAATATGGCCTTCTTAGCCCTTGGTTCAAGCTTTCCTTTATTAACATAATAATAAGTTGGACTCCCAAATATTCGAAAGTATGAATAGTTAGAGGATTCACCTGACCATACTACACTCGGAGTCTTAAAGTAAATCGCTGATGCTGGAGATCGATTGACAATATAAGAAGTAGTATGAACTGCTTCAGCCCAAAATACAACGAGCCATCTTAACAAGATTTTTTTTCATTCTCTCGGCAACTCCATTCTGTTGTGGTGTGTGCCTGACCGTCTTATGTCTTGCAATCCCATGAACCTTGCAGAAATCATTGAACTCTTCACTGCAAAACTCCAAGCCATTGTCTCTGCGAAGATACTTGATTTTTCTCTCCATTTGATTTTCAACCAAAATCTTCCACTCTTAAAATGCTTCAAAAGCATCACCTTTTGCCTTCACGAAACTTACCCAAACCTTTCTTGAAAAATCATCAATGAATGTGAGAAGATACCTCATTTCTCCCTTCGATGTAAGCTTAGAGTGACCTAGTAAATCTGAATGGATGTAGTGTAGCACCCCTCCCGTCTTGTGCTTGCCATTACTGAAGCTAACCTTTTTCTACTTCCCTAAAGATGCAGTGCTCACAAAATTCAAGTGTGTTTATCTTTTCACAATTCAAAAGGTTGTGGTTCCTCCACATCTCCAGTCCTCACGCGCTTATATGTCCTAATCTCATGTGCCATAATTTTTCCTTGTCATCATTAGATAACTGCACTTTAGATGTATTTACAGAGCCAATAATGGAAAGCTATGCTAAGGTCAAATCAAGTACCCAAATCCTTCTAAAAGGTCTTTTAAAAGCTAGAAGTTAACTGGGAAACCCGATCTGATATTATAGAGACTAAAGCAATTAGAAAAAATATCGATCAGTTAACAAGTCACGATCATCTCCCCCTTAGTGAACCAGTTGATGAATAAAATTCTGAAGCCTAGAAATTCTTAGGGAAATACTACATGATCGTTCTCAGTAGAGGTCATCTTCAGCAAAGCATTGTGATAAGACAAGGATGCATATTAAACAAGTTACAAATAACTTTCCATAATAACTTGATATTCCCATTCCATGGCATTTTATTGAATCCTTGGAGTGGCAGTGTGAAGTAAAAATTGGCATCCGTAAGTTGCGCTCCCGGAAGCCTTTTCTCTTATATATATATATATATATATATATGACGTGCTCTTGTTTCTCTTTTTCAAAGAATCCCTTTGGGATTCAATAGATAAGCCTAAAGAGCATGGAGGGTGCGGAACTTGACCTACACATTACAGTAATACGAGTGAGGGAACACCCTTAGACTCTAACTTATCAAAATAAAAGGAACTAACAAGGAGGATTGCTCCTTGCTACATAAACTTACAAAAATTCTAGAATCCATTGGACTAGAAGCAACCAAACAAATTTTAGCCAGGGTCAAATATGAAGTTGGCCTTCTTAACTCGAACTCTAACGTTGGCATTCCTAACTACATCATTATTCAAGGTGAATGTAATCTTAGAAGGAAGATTTATAGCATCGGTGAAGTAGGTAATGGTTTTGCAATGTTTAACCATATTCGTGAGCAAATCAGTCGTAGTGTTGCCTTCTCTGAACGTGTGAGTGAAGGAGAAATGACCAAGTGAATTCATGGATTGAATCTATTTAATATGATCTGCAAGAAAGCATTGATCTTACCTTTAACCATTTGAATTATCAAGAGCTTTTGTTTTCTTGTTATTGCGATTACATTAAGGGTGTCTTTGGTATGGAGGAAAACAGTGTTCCATTTTTTTCCCATGTTTGATTGATCAAATTAATTGGAAAAATATTTTCTTTAGGAAAAAAAGTTTCTTAAAAATGAGGAAAATGACTTCCTAATGGAAGTGATATTCCTAATTTATTGTCCTCTCCCAGCTATCCAATCCCTCCAATCCCTCCAACCCCACCCCCTGACCATCCAACTCTCCCCCCATACCCCCAAACCTCTTATAGCATATATATACATATACTAGGTTTTGGGAACGTGTGTTGCACGTTGATCCCAGAATACTTAAAATAAAGTATGTATTGTAAATGATATATTTTAAAAGTTACATATATTATTGGACTTTCTTTGTGGTATAAAATAAATCAATACATACAAAAAAAGAAAGTAACAACTCGTGTAAGTTGAGGTCAGAAGATCTTGCAAAGTTTGATGCAACTTTACTAATACATATGTTGAATCCCGTTATGATCAATCAAAATATGTTAGAAATTATATGAATTTAAGGATATTAATGTGCATCAACAATTTAAGATTATTTAATAATTCAACTTTTAATTTTGTTTCTTTAGGTATACTAGACTTTCTACGTTGAACTTTAAAACAAAAAAAAAATCTTTTTATCTATAAAATGGGTTGAAAGATAATTGTTTTCCTTAACCAAAAATATCAATATGATAGTTCATTTCTAATATATTGCAACCTCTTAGAAATTATCTTATCTGATCCTTATTTTTTTGTTTGATCACGTAATGAAGAACCACACATCACAGTATATAGATTTGGATCTAAACCTCAAACAAAGAAACCATATTTTAATTTGTTGTTATCCTTGATTTTTCTTTCTTTTACATAGATTTTGATATATCAACACTAATATGATAACAAACTTCAAATATAGGAAATGAAGTTCTTTATTTTTGGATAAAAGCATATTGTAAGTTCAAATTTGGGCTACCAAAAGAGAAAAACAAATACTCCATAATGCATTTATAAAATTTGTTAAAATTACATACTATGTTGCAAAAATATAATAATTTGTGATTGAAACCCATCAAAAAGAATAGGAACCAACAATACTCTACATATGCAAACCAAAATCTAACAGACGTGATTAGGAACCTACAACTTTGAAAATCAACAAATTTATAAGCTCATCAAAATGGATTCAAGGTAATTAATAGTGATGAACCCTTTATATTCTATATTAAGACTTCCAAATTTTGAAATAATAAAGTTATAACAATAAGAATCCTTTCCAACACTTCTCTTGGAAAGGAGAAAAATTATAGACATTTGTCATGACCCGATTTCTCAGGTCATGATGGCATCTAATACACCCCATAAGCAGGTAAACCTAACCCATATTCTGGAGCCATAAGTGATAGGGCTATCAAGCGGAAGCCATAAAAAAGAAGCATGCAAATAAAGCGAAGAAAGTGTAATAAATAGAATGCAATACAAGAAACCATCACCAAGATCTGACATCAGTGAATAATCGAGCATCTACTAAAAATAAGAGTCCAAGAATTTTACAAATACAAAATATGTTTAGTCCGTCTCTGAATACAATATAAAGATGAAGCCTAACAAAAACATACGAAACGGATAACTCCAAACTTCAGGAGCTCACCTTAGTCTCCTAACTCCAAGTTTCAATGCACGACTCCAAATAAACGGCAAGAACTCAAACTATGATCCGCAAGAAGAAGAAGTATAGTATTAGTACCAACAAGCGGTACGCAATAGGCATCGACTGTATGAGTACCAAAAAGTTGTACGTAATAGGCACCGTCTGACTGAGCTCTAAAAATAACGCAAGTATAAAATAAAGTAATAAGGGAAACATACCACAAGTAACTAACACAAGATAATATGATAGGAAATCAATAAGGAAAAATAATAGGACAGAAGAAATAAGAAACTGAGTAACGAACAAACCTGGAATGCAAGCCAACAACCTATTCGCAAGAAAACTATGATCAAAAGTTAACAATCAAAGGTAAAGAGGAATAACATCCACAAAACTTAATCATAACCTGTAACACCCCAGATATGAGAAAGACCAAATGATAGATTTTCAGAACTTGTAGGTGCCACCGACAGGGGACAAACTACGGCCCGTGGGCTTGCCACCCAAACTTCCAGAAAGTCACGACCCACGGCCGAACCTACAAACTGTAGGTGGTACCGCAGTTCGTGGTCCAGGTCCGTGGATCGTGATGATGAGTTCGAGATTTTGACTCATTTGGGGCTTTGTTTAGATAGATTTAGTGTCTTCAGATGCTTAATTTGTGCCATAAAGTGATGTTAAAGCCTTGATTTTTAGGTGTATGAATTGAGGAGCAAGCAAGGACACTAACAGGTAAAAAAGAACAAAGAAAACTGAAGAAGTGAAGAAAGGCGAGTTTGATGATCCCCAAAAGCACTTGGCGAACCATCGAGTGGATATTTCGACCGCCTAAAGTTCCAGTATGCCAGCCCTAAGGGAAGAAACAAAGTCGGCGACATGAAAGACGGCAGTCAGTGAATCGTTGATGAGGTCCGTGAATACAAGATTGATTGCCCAAAGTTACAGAACTTGAGGATGCTGCGAGACAATGCAAAAAAGCGATAAAAGAGAGCAAAGGCCGGTTCGACAAACTACTCGGTGAACCCAACTTATATCTCCCAATGGCCTTTCGTGACTAATTTTTGGCAACTATAAATAGGATTTTGAACGGTAAATAGGAAGCTTTTTATTTCTTTTAAGTCTAGAACAGTTTTCTCTCGAGTTTTGGATAGTTCCTTAGTAGACTTGAAGGCATTTTGAGATTCAATTTGGAGATTTTGTAAGTGGGTTTCGAATTTTTTGCAAACTGAAGCATTGTAAAGGCTTAATTACTCTTACCCAGTTTATGACTAATCGATTTGGTAACCATTTTTACTCTTTTATAATGTTTAGCTAAAACCCTATTTCTTGGGGTGTGATCATGTGATTATGGGTTAAATTAGTTTATGTGTATTGTTAATTACTAGTTTAAATGCTATATTGAAGTGGGTTTGATCATTAGCTGAGGGTTAATTTATGAATTGTAGTTGCAAATGCCGATCTAATTTTGTGTTCTTAGCTTGCTTGAGAGAGAAGTTTTAGAACCAAAGCTTTTGATTAATGATTTGTTGGTATTGGATTGATTTGGGTTCAGCTCAAGAGAGTGAATCCTAAACCCAATCCTACCCATCTTGCTCGAGAGAGAAGATGCATTAAGGTTATGGGTTGTTCTTAATTGCTATGCTTGTTGATGTTCGAGAGAAATCACTTGAAGCGAAATAGTTGTTCGAGAGAAAGCTAGTTCAATTACAGTCTAGCCTACCTACTGATATGTAGTTATTTACTAGTACTTTCAATTACTCATATATAGAAATTTCCCTATAATCGATCATATCCCGAGAATTCCTCTTCTATTGTTATTTCATCGTTGCTTGATTGCATTGTAGTTGATAATTGCAAACCAAAACCCTCAATTTGACATTCGTGTCAACCCGTTTTGACTTACTTGCATGTCTTTTCCAATAATATTTATCCCTATAGCTAGTAAGATCAAATTTGTACCTCATAACTAAACTTTGAACACGTATCACTGCCTGTGGGTTCGACCTCAACTCTTCGTTGGGTTTTATACTACTTAACGATCATTTGCACCTAGAGTTGGATGAGGTGTTCTTGAAACGTTAATCAAAATTGCGCCGATGCCGGGGAGTGGTGTTGTTTAAAATTCTTTATTGAAGTTGAATTGTGATCTTTGTAGTTATAGTTGAATCTACTTATTTTAGGTTTTGTTTTTTTGTCATTGTGTTAAACAGATGAGGAGATGAGCATTAACGGAAGTAATGGTAGCCATGTGGGCCACCAATACGACATTAGGAATCTCAATGATGTCAATGACCCAAACCAAGTGGGTGGTGTTGGTGCCATTCGTTACCTCTAGGTGAAGGAAACACAGTTTTTCACATTACATGCTCAATGCTGCAGCTCCTACAATTGAAAGGATTGTTTGGGGGGCTAGCTCATGAGGATCCCAATGAGCATATCAAGAACTTTGTGGACGTTTGTGGGTCATTTTCATTTAATAACATATCTCAAGAATCGATCCGTCTCAGGTCCTTTCCATTCTCTTTGATGGGTGAAGCTACTAAATGGTTGGCAAAGTTACCGAGGGACTCCATCACCTCATGGGATGAGCTGACCACTCAAGTGAGATTGTATCCCCCCATCGAAGATGATGACTCTAAGGGATGGCATCCAAGGTTTCGAATGCTTGGAATGTGAACTAATCCATGAGACATGGCTGAGATTTAAGAAGTTGGTCCTTCAGTGCCCAACTCATGGACTTCGAGATAATGTGTTGGATGCAATATTTCTACAGAAGCCTTGATTCGGTAAACAAATGAGTCGCTGATCAACTTTCTCCAGGTGGTATAATGCAACAACCCTATGCAATAGCGTCCCAGCTCCTTTATTGCATGACCAAGATCAACAAGGCATGGTACACTCGTGAAAAACAAGTCTCTCCTCTTACTTATAAAATGACAAAAGAATAGATAAAAAAGGATCAAGAGAAAGACCATAACATGGCCAAAATGATGACCCGGATGGATATCTTGGCTAAACATGTCATGGGTGCTGGTGCAAGAAATGTTAATGTTGTGGGTGTTGGTGAAGTGAACCTCGATGAAGCAAAAATTTAAGCGTTGTACAATGAGGAAGTGAACTTCCTATCTAATCAAGGAGGAGGTTATCGTGCAAACTACCTGATAATGTTCAAATATACTTCTTGAAAGGAAATATGAACGATCGTATGCAATATATTTACCCAACTATGAGTCGGGGTCGATCACATAAAGAATATGGAAGAATATTGTCAATAGCAAATATTTAACTCGATAGTCGTTATATAACAATGGGGGGATTTAATTTGAAATAAAATAAAAAAAGAATAAAAAGATAGCTTTAAACTATGTATTTATTTATATTCAGGTTATTAAAAGTAACTAGGAATGTGTTCCCCATAAGCTTATAACGCAGTAATCCTAATAATAGTAATCCTTTTCTAGTGTATCACATGCAAAGTGATTAGGTATCTCTAAATCCTTGGTCCGGCATCTAGAGAATTTCACCCCGCACCTTGGTCCGGCTACGTGTGTGTAATTTACTAACCCTTATCTATACCTCATATTAGACATCATAATCGATGTTTGGCTTAGTTATTACTTCGCACCAATCGACACTAGCCTATTAGATAGTATCACACTAAATCTATGTTGATAATTCTTTTCTTGTTGATTATCTCCTTGGTCTGGCAAGTAGCAACAAGGCGGGTTCTAATGTTTGCAACCGCTAAAAAGACTTTTAAACGAAAGAATTATCAATGCATGCTTCAACACTATTCAAGAATTACTTAGTTATTATTCATACTTTGTTTATCGCTTATGGTTCCCACAACCCTAGTTATGAAATTTAGCTACTCATTATCTCAAAAACACAATCAAAATTTAATAAAATAAATATGCTTGTGTTAATCATAAAAAATTTAAGAACAATAGCTAAACTATCTTTTATTAATCACGAATAAAAATATATAATAAAGGAGAAGAAAGAATAAACCACAATTCTCCGGCCTCCACGGCGGCTCTTCCAAAGTTTCTAAGCTAGAAGAAAATTTATATTGTGTCTTGTATCTTGGTTCTTCGCTTCCCTAAAGAATAATTTTTGATGCTCTATTTATAGACATAGAAACCCTAAATAAAATAATTAAGTTCAAGACAAATTAGGAAAACAAAACTCAATTAAATTGGGTTTCCAATTGCTCGCTGGATTTCTTCAAATTGTTCGCGGCAGAGGGGTGGTTAGCTATAGACACGTGGCAGCAGCGATCCAAATTCAATTTGAATTTGCAATTCGTTCACATTGGCCTCATATGTATAAATATATTATTTTAATAAATTTAATCCATTAAGCTGTCTACTTGATTTTCTTCTTCAACTTTCCATATTTAATTTGTTTTAGCTCAAAACTTCTTCATTTTTCCATCAATTTAATCCTACACATAAAATACACAATTTAGTACAATCCATAAAATTCATGCTTAAAAAGAACAAATATAAATAATAAATGTGAGGAAATAATGATTAAAAATATGTATTTTTAGCCTCACATCAACACCCCACACTTAAACTTTTGTTCGTCCTCGAGTAAACATTAAAGCTCATCCCAAAAAAATTCATACTAGCAATGTCATCACTTTGGTTAATACAAACAATTAGGCAATGTACCAATTTCAAAACATCAAGTAGACTTCTCAATCATTATGCAAGTCATCCAAATAAACAACAAACCTCCTAACCTCCTAACCTCGAGGAAGCACTTTGAACTCATCAAATTTAAGTTTGCTCTTCCACTCTCATCAAAGAAAGTTAATAGCATCACCTATCTATCATGAACAAGTGCCCTCAGAAGAAGAAATAGTCCACACACTCAAATCAAAAGATTGAATATAAATTAAGGACTTAGCATCAAAGAACACTCTCACACTCACAAAGAGAATTCACATGTATGCACAAAGAACCATATGCTTGCCCATTATGTACATCTCCACTAATTAAGCATGCTTGAATAGAATCGAATAGGACTTTAACGGGTTGTAATGTAGGCTAGGGGACGGGTAGGAAAACTATATAATAGTGACTTACACTTCCTTAAGCACTTTGCAATTTTAGACTTCATCACTCATTATTTTCTTCTCTTTATTTTCAGCCCTATCTTCAACAAATATTTCACAAGTAATTCTCATCCTCTCAAGAATATTTCAATCATTTTTAAAAAACAGTTTTCCTTCATAATAGCCACCCAACTTGTAGGTTGGGGTCGATCCCACGAGGAAAATGGTTTGGACTTTACTTTAACCAACAATTATATTCAATTAGTCAAATTACTTCCATAAACAAGTAATTAAAAGGGTGAGTTTTGTGAAACAAATTGTAAGAATTCAATAAATAATCAGTAATCAAAAGTCAATTTTGGTTGTTATCAAGATGAGTGAAATAACTAGGGTATACGTGTTCACCACAAGTTCATAACGCAAGAGTCCTAGTAATAACAATCCTTTCCTAGTGTACTACATGCAAAGTGATAAGTTAGGTATCTCTAAATCCTTGGTCCGGCATCAAGAGAATTTCACCCCGCACCTTGGTCCGGCTACGTGTGTGTACTTTACTAACCCTTACTTTTTCCTCATATTAGACATCATAATTGATGTTTGGCTTAGTTATTACTTCGCACCAATCGACACTAGCCTATTAGATAGTATCACACTAATTCTATGTTGATAATTCTTTTCTTGTTGATTACCTCCTTGGTCCGGCAAGTAGCAACAAGGTGAGTTCTAACGTTTGCAACAGCTAAAAAGACTTCTAAACGAAAGAATTATCAATGCATGCACCACACTATTCAAGAATTTGTTATTTGCTATTCAAAGTTTGTTAATTTCTCATGGTTCCCACAACCCTAGTTGTGGAGTTTAGTTACTCATAATCATATGAATACAATTCATTGTTGTAGATGAGAGAATTATAAACTTACGTAACGAGAGTAATAAACCCAGAAATTTAACATGAATTGCAACTCCAAAATCTTCAAAACTATCTAGGGAAATTAATAATTGCTAAAGTTGCAAGTTAATCTCCCAAGTCAACAACTAGAATAGAATAATAATGTCTAACCCCTAAAAATGAGGTTTACATGCCCTATTTATAGAAAACAGGTCCTAAATTAAAAGGGAAACAAAATAAGGAAAGTTTATCACAAGCACGCGTCTTCATTCCACGAGACTGGCTCACGGACCGTCAATGGATCCACGGTCTGTGAGTCCCTTCCGTCAGCCAAGACTTGGAAAATATTTCAGCTTCCAAAACTCAGCTTCTCTGAAGCAAATGACGGAACTGCAGTACGGACTGTAGATAGATCTACGGTCCGTCAATCCCTCTTCGTTGCTCCATACTTCGAATCTTTAAAAATCAGGTACTGGAACCCTCACAGTATCCATCTACGGATCAACAGTACGGTCCGTAGATCAATCTACGGATCATCAATGGTCACCGTGGTTCCACACTTGATCAGATTTCCCTGATTTGCCTTCCATGCCTTGGCTGCTGATCTACGACTACCATCTACGGAGCGTCAATGGACCTACGGTCCGTAGATCACCTCCGTAAATGCCCTTTTCTGCATTTCTTTCAGCTGTCTCTTTAAATCCGTGCCTAAACATCTTTCCTGCAAAATATGATAAAAACACATGAAAACTAATACAAAAAGTACCTAGACAGACACAGCTTGTAAGTGAAATGTATTAGAAATACCGTAAACTCACGGTATATCAACACCCTTAACTTAAATTCGTTGTTTGTCCTCAAGCGACGGACAAGGACTCTAAACGACACTTGTGTAGAAGCAAGCATTTCAAGCACAAGCAATCATATGGCTCTCTATCCCACTCATTTTTCGGGTGAAAACTTTGTTCTCTTAGACTCGATAAGCTAATTCATGTGGATCAAACCATGACAACGATACACTGTTTTACTATCACCAAAGTACCAACTTTCCGAAAATGCAACTAGTGCCCTTACTTCAAACGAAATACCTTTTCTTTCACACAATGAATATGACTTTGAGTACAAGGATTCATTCAACACTCACACTCAGAAACAACATCATGTACAGTTAGTGCTCAGTACCATAGGCTTGCCCTTATTTTCATTGCTTAGACTCCCTAATTTAGACTCTAGGATCACTATAGGACTTTCTTGGCTTGTAACATAGGCTGAGGATCAGGTGTGATACATTTGGGTACTTCTTAGTGACTTTCTGCCCTCCTTGACATTACGCTAGGCTTTCAACCTCTTTCTGCCCTATTTCTGTCATCCTACCATTTTACCTTCTTTCCTTGATTTTCTTCAACCGTGGATGTGACTTTAGGCTTTGCTGATCTTTTTACTTTTCAGTTTTATCTCTTTCTTGCGTTTTCTGCTTTTTCTTTAGCTTTCAACAAGTCGCATCCATTCCTTTCTTTTCTTTCCTTTAGCATCAAACTTTTTTCATACCTATTTTTCCTTCGGTTTCCTCTTTCATAACCACCCTCAACTTATGGATTTTCCATTGGTTGAGGTGCATAATACTCGATATTAGGTCAGGGCCAAGATTGAAGTTACCTTTTACATTAGCCACCCTCAACTTAGGCTTTTGACGTAAGTCGAGGTGCACATGTCCAAGGAGGGATCGGGGCCAACATAGTAGATTTATGGGAAGGTGAGTTCGGGGTTTAGAAAGAAATGGTCTAATTTTAGGCTCAAAGCATTTGGATCAAAGGGAACATTTATTTCATTCGGTTGGATCTTTCATTCAGGCAATTTGTGGAGTTATCACGACAAGGGCCTATGATCACCTCCTAGCTTCTAAAGTGAATTTTCTTAGCATGACTAACCGGGCAAGTTCTAGTTTTGTACAATAACTGTTTGAACAATCACTATTCTCACATACACTTGGCACATAGTTTCATTATCAGATTATCAAATTACCCAGTTCAAGTTTCAACTTAAGTCATACCATCAAGTTGATTCATTATCATGTCATACTCAAAGACGACACATTCAACTTGTCTTAGCCTACCAATTCTAGCACACATCACAAAATTTGGATGGGTTATATTTTTAATAAGCCATCATGCTTCATTCAATTTCATGCTTCTATACATACAATCCTAACACATGCCGGTTCAACAGAAATTAAATAGTCTCTTGGGGAAAAAGAACACAGGCAAGAAAACCCCAAGAGAGGATTTATGAGTGGGGTTACTCAGACTTCACCCCATCACTCACAATCCATTTACCTCACCCCCAACAAAAATAGATGAGATTGTCCCCAATGCATACAAGAACAGTAAAAGATAATGGATTGGGTAAAGCGAACCTGTGGCACATAACGCAAAAGAATCATGAACGAGAGGGTGGGTCTGGTTTCCCAGAGCCTGCTGGATCAATAATAGGGTCACCCTCAGTAATGCTCACATCATCCATCATAGCACAACCAGTGGTGCTCACAACGTCCCTCTCAACAAGTGGGACCTCTACAACTAGGGCAGAACTCGATGCCCATGCAATACTCTCACGCACCCTTCACTGGCACAATCCCTCATCTAAAATCGAAGCCTTCTTGACCGCCTTCTCCTGCCGACGCTGTCTCTTGTGAACTTTCTCCTCCTCAATGCTACTAGAATGGTGCCGCTTACCTTTGGCATGTGTAGGCTCAAGCCCCTCCTCGGCGGTCCCACTGAATAAAGCATCCATCACTATATCATCAGCCAATGCAGTAGGTGCAGCCTGAGGCTCAACTGTAGGGGTGGCAAGAATGGCATGAACGTCGGTTCGGGAACTGGCTAATTCAGCCTGCAAAGCAGACAGATCTATGGTCGGGGCTGATCACTCGAGGACTCGCAATTCAAAGGCATCAACACGCTTATGTTAGCTTAGACCTTTCGGTTCATCATGCCCTCCATCCTTCGCTCCAGTCTGGCCTCGGACTTGGCTATCGACTTTTGCATCCACGGCTCGATGTGATGCAGCAGTGTGGCCATCGGAGCCTCTAATTTATGTACTCTTGCCAATGGGACAACAGTAGGTCCTAACTGTGGTGTGGACCGGGATGAACTAGGATCCATACTAGCGGGCTGGGAAGAGGAGGATGGGACAGTGTCAAAGTGATCTGGTATAACGGGATCACCGCCTTGTGCCTGCCCTACCGTGTCTGCGAGATCTGCGCCCAAGGGAGGTACCTAAACCTGGGGCTCTCTGCGAGGTGCCACCTTATTTGCCTCATCTCGAATGAGGCCTATGTCCAAAGTCCCTGTAGGGTGGATCAACTTATCACAATTCCAGATCGGCACTCTAGAGTCCATACACAATTGGAAAATCAAACATGGAAATGGGTAAGTAGTGAAGGTCTTGAATGCCCTCTCATGAATCTCTGCCAGCAGCATACGGGCAAAGTCAATCTCCACTCCTGCTACCAGTGCTGCAACCATGATCACTCTATCCCATGTGAGTTGGTTGTCAGCTTTTGTCGGCGAAACCCTGTTACGCACCAACAACCAGAAAAACTTGGCCACAAAATTCAATGTGGCCTTAAGGATACCTAATCGAAGTGAGGCGACCCACTCTGCACGCTCTCCATCTGCAGCAATGTACTTGGCCAACCATAGTACTACAGCCTCTCGATGTTTAGCATTCCTCTGGAAAGCACCGCTCCGCACGATGTCCCATCTATACTCAAAGTCCGATGTTTTTAGTGACTAGGAGTGACCTGTGGTCAGACCATAGAGAAAGCGGCTAATGGTGGTATGTGATATGTCCACCGGACAACCCCGTACCATGGTGTAAGTGAGAGGGTCCTGGGCTATGGGCTTTGAGCGGTTGGAGATCGAACCACTGAGATTGGCGGCATAGGAGGCGTAGAACTCCCATACCATCTCCTCACTGTAAGTACCTGGGTCTCGGGCCATCCAGTCACACTTGTGAAGGTTAAAAATTCGGTGGATGTCGGGGACAGTGTGCAAGCTCCCTATGAGGACTCTACGCTCCTATGTAACAATCTGGGCCATCTTCTCTTTGTCATTAATCATTTTGGTATCCCAATAGATTTGCCATTGGCCCTCAACACACCATCTGTTTGGCTCACCGGGCACTGGAGTAGGGTTCTAATTCCTTTGTATGGGTACTGACTATGAGCTAGTGGCCTCATCAGATTAGGCAGCTTGTTCATTCTGGCTGGACTTTGTGGCTGACTTGGCATTGGACCCCGAAACATAAGTAGACTCGGACAATGAAGCATGGCTAGACTCAAAGCCCAAAGCATGGGCAGACTCGGAGCCAGACGTAGACCCAGTAGCTGAACTGGAAGAAGCCCCAGTTGGTGAACCGATCAGTGTGTGCTCCTCATCAGACTGGGAGACAGTGACTACGTCGGGAATCAACTTCCGATGGGTGCCTCTGGTGGCTCGGGGTGCAGTGGGAGAAGTCCTTGTGTTGGGAGGAATGTATGTTGGATCTTTTTCAGTGTCTGTGTACTCATCGATCAACCTGAAGCTAGGAGCAACAGATTTCGACTTGCCTTGCTTGGAGTAGGTGACAAGGTTCTTGGGTGCCATCGTACCTGTGAAAGTGATATTAGTACAATTAACTAAAAACACACTAAAAAAAACTTTAAAACTAAAAACGAACAGTAATAAAGACCAATTTTTTTTCCAGACAGAGGCTACAGTGGTCATCCATGGAGGAGACCTACGGTCCGTGGAGTGATCTACTATCCGTGGAGTGATCTACTGTCTGTGGAACTCTTCTGTGGATCAGAGGGCTAGTAATATTGGTCGCAGATGGGATCCACGGATGTAGAGAATGGTCTGTAGATTGATCTACGGACCTTTGTCCATATCCGTGGTTTCACACTTGGTGAGATTTTCAAGTGCATCAACCCACGAACCCTTGATGGTCCGTAGATTGATCTACGGTCCGTAGATGGGGTATCGTGAATGCGATTTGTGCTAGGTTTCAGCCATTCTTTATTTCCAAGTCTACATCTTAGACCATTTTCAACAATATCCTAGTCGAACCATGCATTTGAACATTGAATCATACTAGTTTGTCATTCTCAGGATTCCGATTAATCATTTGAACAAGTATTTAAGACAAACCGTGGAACCCTAAGTCGAAACTTACATGTAGACTTATAATGACATACAACAAGGCAACACACTCACTATCTATCGTTCCAAGGGTATTGTAACTTCTAATTTTATCATGCAATTTCATCTAACAATTACCCAAGGTCAAGACCTAACTCCCGACTTTCTATATTCAATCTATGAACCGAAATTCAAAGTGAGGGGAAAGTCTATTACCGTACAAGCAACGATGAGTGGGGTGATTGCATGCCAACACTAAGCTTAGCAAGACAACACAGAATCACCTCTTTGTTACTAACCCAACACCGAACCCTTTTGTGGAATATGGAATGAGTTGTATTCGGAATGGAAAGGAATTGTGGGATTTATGGGGGAATGGAAGGGATGATTTTATAGGGGAGTTATGGAGTGATTTAGGGAGGTTATGGAATGGTTGAAACGGTTTAAGAGTGAGTGGAGGGAAGTGGAAATGATTTGAAATTAAGGGAGTTTTTAAATTAAGGGGTTCGGGTCGGGTCAGACAGAAATAGGGTTTGGAATCACGAGACCCCGTCTACGGTCCGTGAGTCGATCTACGGTCCGTAGATTAGGACCGTAGATCACTCTTACAATTAGAAAAATTGAGAGGCTTACCTGGGATCTACGGACACCATCCACGGTTCGTGGATTGAACGACGGACCGTCGATGGGGTCCGTAGACCTCTGCACCAGACCATTTTCTGCAGATTTTTCATGGTGTACCTGCACATGTAGCAACCAATAGGCTATTCTTTTTACATTTTCAGGACACTTTTTTAGATACAGACTCTATGCTAATTCTAGCCAACAATAAAAAAAACTAAAACACCTATCTAAATTGACTCAGAGACGCAATTAAACAAAGAAAACTACTAAATGGAAAACAGAAACCTATAATTGGCTAAATTGTACATCTTGGATTGCCTCCCAAACATCGCTTGATTTAACGTCGCGGCACGATGCAAGTTTCTTGATTACTTAGACTTCATCAAGATTGTAGGCCTCAATCACTTCTTGCATACTTTAAGCATTTCCCAGATATATCTTGATCCTTTGCCCATTTACCATGAACCTTGTTCCTTCACTATTCTCAAGATCAACCGCTCCATATGGGAGCACTTTTCTGAGCAAAAATGGCCCAGTCCATTTGGACTTGAGTTTGCCTGGAAACAAGCGCAACCTAGAGTTGAATAGAAGCACAAGATCACCAACCACAAATTCACGCTTTTCAATTCTTTGATCATGATACCGCTTCATCTTCTCTTTGTACAAGGCTGAACTTTTGTAAGCTTTTAGGCGAAACTCATCAAGCGTATTCAAGTCATTCATTCTTTGATTTGATGCAGCGCCCCAATCCAAATTTAGCTTCTTCATTGCCCACATCGCCTTATGCTCTAGCTCTACTGGTAAATGACAAGACTTCCCATATACAAGTTTGTAAGGAGACATACCTATGGGGGTCTTGTATGCAGTGCGATAGGCCTATAGAGCATCATCAAGCTTCCTTGACCAATCCATTATAATAGCATTCACAGTCTTTGCCAAAATCTGTTTGATTTCTTTGTTGGACACTTCAACTTGCCCACTAGTCTGTGGATGGTAAGGAGTGCCTACATTGTGGTGGACACCACATTTCTCAAGTAGTGCCTTGAACAACTTATTACAAAAGTGAGAACCGCCATCGCTAATAATAGCCCTCCCTGTACCAAATCTGGAGAAGATATTATTTTTCAAGAATGCGGTGACACTTACTTCATTGTTGGGGAGCGCAACTGCTTCCACCCACTTCGATACATAATCAACCGCAACAAGAATATACTTCATCCCATATGAACTCACAAATGGACCCATAAATTCAATGCCCCATACATCAAACAACTCTATCACCAATACAGGATTCATAGGCAGCTCTTGCCTCTTTGAAATCCCACCTTCTCTTTGGCAACGATCACAAGACTTAGCCAAATCATGAGCATCTTGGTGGATGGTAGGCTAGTAGTACCCACATTGCAAAATTTTATGTACAGTCTGAATACCACTATGATGCCCACCAACAGGCGATGAATGGCATGCTTTAAGTACACTCAACATCTCAACCTCGGGCACACAACGATGGATAATCCCATCAGCACAACTACGATACAAGTTAGGCTCATCCCAAAAGAATTTCTTCACATCATGCATAAACTTTTTTCTTTGGTGAAAAGACAAATCCGGGGGCACAATATCGCTTGCCAAATAATTAGCAAAGTCTGCGAACCAAGGAAGTAAATCATGAGAAGCAGCCAATACCTGTTCATCTGGAAAAGAATCATTAATTTCAGCCCTATCTCCAAGCTTTAGCATAGCCTCTTCCTCTAATATGGATAGGTGATCGGCAACTTGATTTTCGGTCCCCTTTCTATCTTTTACCATAAAATTAAACTCTTGCAGCAACAATACCCATCTAATCAATCTTGGTTTTGCATCGTTTTTCGCCATCAAATACCTCAATGCAGAATGATCAGTATGCACTATGACTTTAGTACCAAGCAAGTATGATCAAAATTTCTTGAATGCAAAAACCACCGCAAGAAGTTCTTGTTCGGTCACAGTATAATTCTTCTGGGCCACATTTAGATATTTGCTAGCATAGTAATTAGGGTGAAGAATTTTCTCTTTCATCTGTCCTAGTACCACACCAAGCGTCACTCCACTTGCATCACACATTACCTCAAACGGTTGTTCCCAATCAGGTGAAATAATGATAGGTGCAGTAACCAACTTCTCCTTCAACTCTCCAAATGCTCTCAGACATGCATCATCAAAATCAAACTTATACTCCTTTTCGAGCAGTTTGCACAATAAGTGTGCAATTTTCGAAAAGTCTTTGATGAATCTCCTATAAAAACCTGCATGCCCAAGAAAACTTCTAACACCTTTTACAGAAATGGGTGGCGGAAGCTTTTCTTTTACCTCAACTTTAGCTCTACCAACCTCAATAGCTTTCTCTGAAATTCGATGACCCAACACTATACCTTCTTTAACCATAAAATGACACTTCTCCCAATTCAGCACCAAGTTGTAGTCTTCACACCTTTTAAGCACCTCGGCCAAATGATCCAGGCAATGATCAAATGAATCACCTACAACTGAAAAATCATCCATGAACATTTCAATAGTGTCTTCCACCAAATCAGAAAATATAGACATCATACAGCGCTAGAAAGTTGCTGGAGCATTGCACAACCCATATGGCATCCTTTTGAACACAAAAGTCCCATAAGGGCAAGTGCAAGTGGTCTTCTCTTGGTCTTCTGGAGCTATAGAAATTTGATTGTAGCCTGAATACCCATCAAGAAAACAATACCAACCCTTTCCTACAAGTCTATCCAACATCTGGTCCATGAACGGCATAGGAAAGTGGTTCTTTTCTGTCCACGCATTCAACTTCCGGTAATCCATACAAACTCTCCATCCAGTAACGGGCCTCACTAGAACGAGCTCATTTCTTTCATTTGGAACAACAATAATACCACCCTTTTTAGGCACGCACTGCACAAGACACACCCAACTACTATCTGCAATGGGGTAAATAACTCCCGCATCCAGCAACTTGATGATCTCCTTTTTAACTACCTCTTGCATAGGTGGATTGATTCTTCTCTGGTGCTCGATACTAGGCTTATGATCTGGCATGAGTTGAATGTTGTGAGAGCAAATACCAGGAGGAATCCCAATAATATCCGCAATAGTCCACCCAATAGCTCGCTTGAACCACTTTAACACAGTCACCAAGCATTCTACTTGTCTCGCATTCAAATCTGCCGCAATGATGACTGGCAAAGTATTCTCTCTGCCCAAGTATACATACCTCAAATGCGGTGGTAGAGCCTTAAGCTCCAATTTTGGTGCCTCCATAATAAATGGTCTTGCGGGTGGGGACTCGCGATTCTTCATGTCTGACTCATACTTCTTTGGTTTGGACTGATATTCACACCTATCGTGTGCGGCTACCAACTTGTCATACTCTTCAATACCATCACTATCGAAATTCATCATAGCTTCTGCTAATGCCTCAACACCTAGTCGATCTTTAATTTGCACTTTTGTCCCACTCTCCACTCTGTAAGTTATAGCAGATATTGTTTGAAGCTCACCATTCTGCTTCATGGACCTACAAATATTGAAAGTTGCTTCTTCATTGTTCAGTCTGAACTTCATCTGTCCCTTTTCCATATCAACCAACGCACGCCCTATGGTAAGAAATGATCTCCCAAGGATGATGGAAACCTTAAAATCAACCTCACAGTCAAGAATCACAAAATCTGCCTGAAAAATGAAAGACTCCACTTTTACTAGCACATCATGGAGTACACCAATGGGCTTCTTCACAGTTCGATCGGCCATTAGTAACCGCAATGCAGTGGGCTTTGGGTCCCCTAGGCCCAACTTCTTGTAAATAGATAATGGAATGAGGTTGATGCTAGCAACAAGATCACACAATGCCTTAGCGAAGTGTAACAACCCTATAGTACATGGGATCGTGAAAGCACCAGGGTCTTCCTTCTTTTGCACAAGAGATGTTGTAGCAGTAGCGCTACAATGCTGCAATCTATCATCATGTTCAAAACTCACAGACCTTTTCTTTGTCACCATATATTTCATAAACTTCGCATACCTAGGCATTTGCTCCAAAGCTTCTATCAAAGGAACATTGATAGAAAGCTGCTTCAACATAGTAGTAAACCTGCGATATTTACCATCTTCAGTCTTCTTCACTAACCTCTGTGGAAAATGTGGTGGAGGTCTAGGTATGGGGACCACTTTCTGAGATATCTCCGCTTCTTGCTCTATCGCAGTCTCAGATTCTTCTCTAACCTCTACCATATCATCTTCTTTTCCAATCGCAGCATCGACCACAGACGGCATAGGTGGATCTATGGTTTGCTTACCCCCTAGAGTAGTAATTGCCATACAATGACCATCATTATTTGGATTCTGGATGGTGTTGCTAGGAAGAGTGCCAGGTTGACGTGTGTTCACTATAGCAGACAACTGAGTCATCCGCTGCTCGAGATACTTTATTGACACTGCATGGGCGTCAACCTTTTGACCAATACCAGACAAGTCGTTTCTCATCTCCTGCACATTCTCATCAGTTGCATCAAACTTTCTCATCATCTTATGCAACATATCTTCAATACGCGCCAGATTGCCTCCAGCTTCCCTAGCACCAGATTCCCAATTTTGAGGGGGAACATAAGGTCCAACCCGATCGTTTCTCTTGCCATAGTTGTTCCGGGTATAGCTGTTGTCGCGATTGAAGTTTCCATCCCGGACATATTGACCCTCTCGGTTGTAATTTCCATAGTTCCGACCTTGGTTTCCTTGACCTTGGTGCTAGTTTTCCATGTTGGATCCTTGAGAGTTAGGTCAGAAACCCCCCACCTAATCATTCACTACATAAGCATCCTCTTCATAGTAACACTCTTCAATTGGTGGTGGCGTTCTAGTCAAGTAATTCAGAGCATTTACCTTCTCTGCACCTCCGCTCACATGCTTTAATACCAACCCCAACTAGGTCCTCATCTGAGCCATCTCCTCACGAATCTCCTCTGCAGACGGATTGTTCGTAACATGAACGACAAATGTGTTTCTCCCAGTATCAGACCTCCTAGTGCTCCATGCTTTATTGTTGCGAGAGATGTTCTCCAATTTTTCTGCAAGCTGTGCATATGTGCACTCACCATATGATCCTCTAGCAATAGTGTCAAGCACTGCTTTATTGTTGTCATCCTGACCTCGATAGAAATATTCCTTCAGTGATTCATCATCAATTTGGTGATCCGAACACTTCTTATGAAGAAAGTGAATCTGTCCCATGAGATACTCACAGACTCTTCGGGTAATGCCACAAAATTATTGACCCTATCTTTGTGATTGAGCTTCTTGGAAACTGGATAATACCTTGCTAAGAACACATCTCTCAGTTGGTTCCATGTATAGATTGAGTTATAAAGAAGCCTAGTGAACTATATAGCAGAATCGCCTGTCAGTGATAAAGGAAACACTCGCAATCCGATGACATCCATATCCAAGTTTGGTCGACCTACAGAGCTCTTGCAGACCACCCTTATCTTGGCTATGTGAGCATGTGGGTCCTCCAATGGCAACCCTGAGAACAAGCCCCTCGCTGTAAACATCTACATTAAGCTACTGGTTACCACAAATGTGTACCCCGGAGGCAAAGGGGGTAAGACTAGAGGTCCATCAGAGTCAGCGATATTGACATTTCCCCTGTAGTTGTCATGCAGTTGTGGGCCTGGTGGACCATGCACCCCAGTTTTCCCCACCAGCTACTCTTGGTTGTTGTAACTTAACTGCATCACCAAGATTTACTCCGATAGGATTAACTAGAATTCCTTGATTGTTCATTCTTCTCAAAGTTCTGTTCAACTCTGGATCGTATGGAGTAAGTGGTTCACCCTGGCTCCATGTACTTGGCATACACTAGAGTCAGAACCTGAGAGAGACAAAAAGAAAAAGAAAAAGTAAAATTAGGAAATATTTGACTAACGTTCAATAATGTAGTTAAAATAAATCTAAATGACAAATTTCCCCGACGTGGCGCCAAAATTTGATAACGTTCAAATATACTTCTTGAAAAGAAATATAAACGATCGTATGCAATATATTTACCCAACTATGAGTCGGGGTCGATCCCACAGAGAATATAGAAGAATATTGTCAATAGAAACTATATAACTCGATAGTCTTTATATAACAATGGGGGGATTTAATTTGAAATAAAATAAAAAAACAATAAAAAGATAGCTTTGAACTAAGTATTTATTTATATTCAGATTATTAAAAGTAACTAGGAATGTGTTCCCCATAAGCTCATAACGCAGTAGTCCTAATAATAGTAATCATTTTCTAGTGTATCACATGCAACGTGACAAGTTGGGTATCTCTAAATCCTTGGTCTGGCATCTAGAAAATTTCACCCCGCACCTTGGTCCGGCTACGTGTGTATAATTTAGTAACCCTTACCTTTACCTCATATTAGACATCATAATCGATGTTTGGCTTCGTTATTACTTCACACCAATCGACGCTAGCCTATTAGATAGTATCACACTAAATCTACGTTGATAATTCTTTTCTTGTTGATTACCTCCTTGGTCCGACAAGTAGCAACAATGCGAGTTCTAACGTTTGCAACTGCTAAAAAGACTTTTAAACGAAAGAATTATCAATGCATGCTTCAACACTATTCAAGAATTACTTAGTTATTGTTCATACTTTGTTAATCGCTTATGGTTCCCACAACCCTAGTTATGAAATTTAGCTACTCATTATCTCAAAAACACAATCAAAATTTATCAAAATAAATATGCTTGTGTTAATCATAAAAAAGTTAAAAACAATAGCTAAACTATCTTTTATTAATCAAGAATACAAATAAATAATAAAAGAGAAGAAAGAATAAACCACAATTCTCCGGCCTCCATGGTGGCTCTTCCAAAGTTCCTAAGCTAGAAGAAAATTTATATTGTGTCCTGTATCTTGGTTCTTCGCTTCCCTAAGAATAATTTTTCATGCCCTATTTATAGGCATAGAAACCCTAAATAAAATAATTAAGTTCAACACAAATTAGGAAAACAAAACCTAATTAAATTGGGTTTCCAATTGCTCGCTGAATTTCTTCAAATTGTTGGTGGCAGATGGGTGGTTAGCTATAGACACGTGGCAGCAGCGAGCCAAATTCAATTTGAATTGGCAATTCGTTCACATTGGCCTCATATGTATAAATATATTATTTTAATAAATTTAATACATTAAGCTGTCTGCTTGATTTCCTTCTTCAACTTTCCATCTTTAATTCGTTTTAGCTCCAAACTTCTTCATTTTTCCATCAATTTAATCCTATACATAAAATACACAATTTAGTACAATCGATAAAATTCATTCTCAAAAAGGAAAAATATAAATAATAAATGTGAGGAAATAATGATTAAAAATATGTATTTTTAGCCTCACATCACTACCCAAGACCGGGTGGAATTCAAAGATGGAATAGAGATGAGGGTTGGAGAGACTGTGGCAGAGAATGGAGTGATCGTAACACCACTTGGAAGGAAATTGAGGGGAGAAGGATAGATATGTTCCTCCACATGAGCGTCAAAAGCCCAAGGACTCTGAAGGTGGACAGAATATATGCTCTCACGCATTCTCAACATAGTTGAAGTGTCCGACAAAGTGTTGAAAGAGATGAAATAGGATGTTTTGACTCTAAATCACATGGTGACCTCTCACTCAATCTCTATTAAGCAGCTGGAGACCCACATGGGTAAAATTTCTTCACATTTGAATCCAAGAAAACAAGGGGTGTTGTCTAGTGACACAATGGCAAACCCCAAAAATGAAGCTTGATTTGGTATCTTCATCGTACCACGATGTTAAATAATGTGATTTTTGGGAGGCAACTCAAGTTTTTAATGCTTCTGTTTTTTATTTTAAATAACGGGTGTTGATGGTATAGGTTGAAAGTTGAAAAGTGTTGGCAAATGGGCAGTTTGGTGAGCCAAAAATCCAGTCGGCATTCCCGATTTGGATCGTTGTTGGACCCACCAAGCCTAAAGTGGTAGTCTGTAAATCTTGGCGGGCTAATTTCTTAATCGGCGACTCACCAAATAGGTCAGCAAGCCCGCTTTTGTCCGCCGTTTGAACCCCTAGCTTTCCAGGAGGTCCTGTAAAACTCAGCGAGGTAAAGTACTCTTCGGCGCATCACCAGGTGGGTCAGCGAGCACGACTTACTTCGCCGATAGTGCCGCGATTTGAAAGGTTTTAAAGGCCAAATGGTTCAAATTTTCAAAATCCTTCATATTCTCTTATTTTCAATGCTCGTACTCTCTTACCCATTAATTAATCTTCATAAGTTTACTACTTTTCTTCGCATTTTTGTGTGATCTCTTGCTCGAAATTGGAATACTTTGATGCCTAGCTTTTAAAATTTCTCAATTCGGCTTACAGGTTGGTTTTCCAAACCTCGAACTTTAATTTTGTGGTTAAACTCTAATGCAATAGGTAAATATATGTTGATATGTGTTGGGTAACTATTTTAATTGTGTTTTATGTGTCGAATTACCCGTAATTTCTCTGAACTTGTGCCTAAATGCTTAAATCGATGATTCCTGGTGTTTTATGCGTTAAAATTAGTCCTAAATTGTTGGGTTTGCGGTATTTTTGTATTGGGTCTAGTTGGTGAAGTCTAAGTAGCCCCGAGTTGTGCCAAATGATGTATTTTTCCTAATGATGGAGCGCTTGACGTCATTTTTAAGGGCAAAAGTCATCAAATGGCTAATTTTGGCAAAATTGGGGGAGGTCTAAGTACCTCGAAGGAATGGTTCTGGGTTTAATTGAGTGGTGTTTGTGTTTGATTTTGATTTCAGGGGTTGAGGGCTTGATTTTGGGAAATGGGGTTGAAAACTGGGACGTTTGACCGTTTGGCGAGTTGCGTCGAGCTCGCCTAATAGCTCGGCGGTTCACCAATGTCCCCTTTAATCGCCCTTAATTTAATATTTTTGCTAAATTGACTCTATAAATTTCGGTGGGAAGACTGAGCTCGCTGAGTTCACTCGGCGACTCACTGAAAGTTTCCTTAGATCGCCCTTTCTGCGCCCCTAACCCTTAAAATACACTGTATTATTTGGCGGACTAGTCTAAGATCACCGATTGGTGTCGGCGATTTGCCGAAGGACTTTGAGCATCGTTGACATCCCTTGCTTCTGAAATTTTTTTGAGCTGATCTTTTCAGCGAGCCAGATCTGGCTCCCCTAAGTGCCTCGCCGACTGGTTTGGTGAGTCTTTCTGCAACTTGATGTTTTCATTTTTCCTGAATTATTTCTAACACTTTTCGATGTGGTTTGCAGATATAGCTAGACCCAAAATGTCAGGAAAAGACATGCCACCCCAAAAGAGGGCAAGAAGAGTCGTAATCAATGAGGAAGCAGTTGCTTCCAAGGAAAAAACATCTAAACTCTCTACCAAAGGAGGAAAAGGGAAAGGAAAGGGCAAGGCGCTCGTAGTTGAGTCACCGGAGGCCAACTTCGACAATGAGAGAGTCTACGCGACTCACCTTACGACATAAAAAATTGAGAGAGAACTCCCAGATTCTCAAGCTTCCATCTCTGAGCCTAAGAATGAACAACTTCTACTTGCTTAGAGAGCAGAGCTGTGCTCAATAGGGATTTATGATCTGTCTAGGATTCGGGAGCCTCTGGCTCATTCTCATCCTCCAGCTTCAGTTCAAACTATGGTCCCAGTACCACTTGTACAGGGTCATCCTCCCCGGTCTCTCAACAGACTAAAGGCCGAGGGACTGACAACTATCATTAAGGAAAGGAGGTTGTCCACAGATGGTGTGGTGGACAGGTATCCAAAAATTTGGCGCACCCTAAAGTCCAACGAGTTTGAGATTTTCACTAAGACCTAGTATCCTTATACTCCTAATTGGGCTCGGGAGTTTTACTCCATCTACGGATAGTTGTCACCACAAAGGGAAGAGGAAAACCAACACCTTCAAACCTGTGGATTCAGTGATTGTCCGGGGGAAGAAGGTTAAGTGTGATAGTGATGATATAAACGCCATCTTGGGATGCATTCACAACATTGAAGATGACTACCAGAGTATGATCAAGAGAACAACATTGAAGGACATGAAAAGTTGGTTGGCTCCTCTCTTTTCTGACGGTACTCCGAGGTGGATTGAGGCCGGAGTGCCCATAGAGAAGAAAGATCTAATTAGGGCGGCAAGTTACTGGTTTGGGTTTATTAGCAGCACAATCATGCCATCCCAAAACAAGTCTATCCTCTGCCATACAAAGGCAGCTTGTCTTGGTTCTATCATTGCTGGGAAGAGCCTCAATTTAGGTGTGATCATTGACAAAGAGATGTCCATGAGAGCCAAGCAGCGTCAGACATATCTTCCATTTCTGGTGTTGATCACTGAGCTATGCAGACGGGCCCGTGTTCCCCGTGATAAGAAGGTTGATATGCAGCTGACTCCCACCTCTTGTACTGACATCTGGAGTATTGAGGCCAAGTACCGGAATGACGAGGCTAAGAGAAGGAAGACAACTTTGGCGGATACTTCCTCAGCAATTGATATTGAGACATTACCTGCAGAGGCAATAATGTCTACTCTGGCCACTGGGCCTTCATATATTTCTAGCTCTACCCCCTCTGTGACTTTGAGTTCTTCTACTACTTCCGCACCTCCTAGAGCCACTGCTAGCACTATTGCATCCCGACCTCCACTCACCCAGGCCATGCTACTACGGATGGGGCACCTAGCCCATTCTGCTGATTTGCATGGCTCCACGCTAGAGGCCACGATTCCTGGGATGATTGAGTGAGCTCTCACTGCTGCATTGAAACGTCTTAGAGTTTCTATTGATGCCCTCATAGCAAGGATCAAGGTGTGTGAGATAGATCAGGGAGCTACTCATGAGGTGACGACCTTAAAGGCTGCAATTGCGGAGTTGAGGAAGGATGTGGACCAGCTGAAGTCCACTGATATTTATCTGATTTTTGTGACTGTGGAGATCCCTAATGACCTGAGCACAGATATTCCAGAGTGTTCTGATGTGCCTCCGGCTACCACCGGAGATGAGGTTAGAGTTGATGATACAGCTGTAGAGTCCGAGACTGAGACTGATGAGGAGCATCTTGGTGTTCAGGAGGAGACTGTGTTTGAGGGCCTGACTGAGGTGAAGGAGGCTATGGTACACGCTGCTATTTAATCCACCATTAGAGACACTACTAGTGCTATTACAGTTGATGCTCCACCAGGCACTGATGCCCACCCTCAGAGTGTTACCCTTGGTATTGATGCCCCAACAGACGGAGTGACTGAGTAGACATGATCATTTTTACCTCCCTCTCTGTTGTTTTTATTGAGTATCTTTGTTTTAGTTGCATTTGAGGACAACCGCTTCTTTTTGTTGGGTGGGGTGAGGTATTTCCAAACTTACCTCTTGTGATTCTGTTTTGTTTATGGATATTGGGTTTTGTTGATCTATATATGTGTTTTGATCTTGACATTGTGGATATTTTAGCTTGCTGCCCTTGTTTTGAATGGAAATGGTTTTGAACCAAATTATAAAATATTGATTTGCCAGCTCTTTTGTGTGTGATTGTGGTTTTTCTTAGGCGAATTTGAATATCGGTTATGATCAATACCGATCACTTGAATAGTGCTCTTAATTGAATGAAATGAATGTGTGGCTGCGATGAGGCCAATGTAGTTGGATAGACAATGTGTGAACTTTTAGCATCTCGTTGTGACTAGCCGGTTATCGAATGACTCTCTTGTGATAAACATTGCACAGTAGCTAAAATGTGTGGAGTCTTGTTTGATATTGGTGTCAATGCCTTGTGTGATGAGATTACTTTGAACACTGTGTGTGATGACACCTAGAATTTGCTCTGTTGGTCCGGTTGACTAAGTGATGCAAGTACTTGAAATTATCCTAGGCAAAAATTTTGAAGAGTGAAATAATTTAACAATATACCTCTTTTGTGGCCAACCTTGTGAGATGAGTGAACCATGTTTGGCATAATTTGAGCCTTACCCTTTTCTTGGAAGAAACTTGAACAATTGTGGCCTCTCTTTATTCCATTCACCCAAATTTCATGAAGTGTGGTTTGTTAGAATAGCCAACGTAAGCCAAAAACCTAAGTTGGGGGTGTGATGAAAAAAGATGGAAAGTCAAGAAGTGTGAGAAATCCCCTTTGAGTAATGGTTTGAATCAAGAAGTGTGAGAAATCCCCCTTTGAGTAATGGCTTGAAAAAGATGAAACCCCTCCATGGAAAAAAAGGAAAAGAACAGAGAAGAAAAAAACAATGAAAAAGTTGTGAAATAAAGTGATGGAAATTGAAAAAGAAATGGGGTATCCGATAGTTAATATGAAGTTGAATAATGGGGTAGATTATGAACATATTTGAAATGTTAAAGAAAAAGAGGAAAGTGATGTTCAAACTATACTTCATGAAGGTAGAAGCCACTAAGCCTAAATGACCATACCTTGACACTCAGCTCAGTTGCAAGCCCTGAAAACACCTTTTCGATCTTGAGTGAGCTGAAACGAATGTTGATTGGAAAATAAGGGTAAAATGAAGTCATGCATGTGTTCATCTTTGTGACTGTGAGAGTTGTATGTGATTCCAGAACCTTAAATTGTTGAGAAATTGTGTGTGACTATGGAATCATCTTTGTTGTAAGGGCATTTGTGTACCTTTGTTGATCTTCAACTTGCATTTGAAGCAAGTATTGTGAATTTGAGTATCTTTGGAAATGGTGAGTCACAATTTCAATCTTTGAGTGCACAATTGATCATTGCATGAGTAAGTTGAATCTTGTTGTGTGCATTTATGTTGAGTCTTATGCAAAACTATTTGAGACATCCTTTTTGAACTGTTGATCTTGGGTTTTATTTGAGGACAAGCAAAAGTTTAAGTTGGGGTGTTGATGAATCCGAGATTTGGACTCATTTAGGGCTTTGTTTATATAGATTTAGTGGAACACCCCGTATTCGAAACAGACCAAAAATACAAATTTTGAGAAGTTCCAGGTGCAACCCACGGTGGCCATCCATGGACCGTAGGTAAGACCACGACTCGTGCTGGTGGTCCGTACTTCACCACTGAAACCCCTCCCAGACCCAGCTCAGAAAATTGGCTAAGTCCCGACTCACGGACAGACCCACGGTCCGTAGATCAAACCACGGTCTGTGGTCTGTGTCCGTGGATTGAGTCATCATTTACCTAGCCTCTGACACAAACTACGGTCGACCAACACGAACCGTCATTTGATCCACGGTCCGTAAGTCTGACCGTAGATGAGGGTAAGCAGCCAGTTTGCTGAAAATTGTTGATGGATCAACTTCAGATGGCCATAACTTTTAGCAAAAAATTAAATATAAGTCACATAACCTATGATATCATAGATAATCTAATCCTCTTTCCAACGCCATTGAGTTTGCTAAAATCCGACCTCCGAGTAAAAAGTTATGCTTGTTTTAGTGAAGCCCTGTCGGGCAGACTCGATCGACGACTCCAATCGACAGACCGTCGATTGACCTGCGGCCCGTTAGTTCAATCCGTCGATCGATCTATCGACAGACCGTCGATTGACCTACGGCCCGTTAGTTCAATCCGTTGATCGATCTAACAGCAGTTAATTCAGGGGTCTTTTGGTCTTTTCCTATTTCGTTTAACCCCTAAGATACGTCGTTTAGACCCTAAATCATAAGGTTTTAGTCAGTTTAAGCCAAGAAACATAACTAGAATTTACCTTAGTCAAAATCATTAATCAAACTTAGAAAAATTATAGCGTAAGAGAAAAAGAGAAGTCAAGAACCCTAGTTCAAGAAAGCAGCAATGTTCCATCAGTTCCAACCCCGAAATCGAAAGATTTCTCCATGGAGTTCGTCACCAGGTATGTGGGATTTCACTAGTGGGTTGCTTTTTCACCCATTATGTCCCTAGAATTCAGTCCGTTTCTTGATTCCCTTATTATGAATAGACCTAGGGTTTATAGAATTACAGCAGATTATCATGAATTAGTTATTAACATCATCCAAATCAGATTATCGTGTTATTACATCGTTTCTCACATGAATTTCAGAACCCTGGCTATGTATTTCTTTACTTCTTGAATTACACATGCTAGGTCAGATATCTCAGTTATTCAGTTATACATGCCTCAGTTATTAATGCATCATTATCAGATTAATTGTTGCATTCTCAATTTGCATGTTCAGTTTTGAGCTATCCAGTATTTACAGAAATTCAGTCATAACCAGTTAACCACTTAATTCATTGGAAGTATCATAATACCAAGTTGGACTAGGGTTCAGCGTACCCATATAGTCTTAGAACTACGAGCCACGTAGGTGTAAGTCCTCTATGTGGGCAACATCAGTTTAGTGATCACGCCAGCATGCCTTTATACCTCTGGCAAGGTTTATTGGGTCCTCTCGATGGGGTGTATACATCGGACTCCACATTTAGCTCATGTGGTTTTATGTCGGTTATTAGTAGCTCTCACAGTTCAGTCAAACTCTATTGCATTGACCACATTTACAGTTCATTCAGTATTCAGTCAACATGTTATAAGTTGGTCATTGCATTCAGTTAGCTCAGTATTCAGTATTTTCAATATCTATATCACGTTCAAATTATTTCATTGCTTAATTGCTTTGTTCAGTTATATGTTGTTTCTCAGCTTTACTCTATCATGCATGCTCAATACGTTTCAAGTACTGACGCATACGTAAGCTACATCTTCTTGTGATGTAGGTTCAGGTTCTCAGCATCCAGATCACGCTTAGATCGTTTCCCGATCTTCAGTTCAGCAGCATCCGTGGTGAGTCCTCATTCTTCGAGGACTAGTGACATGTTTGTCTTTATCGCTTTGTCTTTAGTTTCAGTTTTGCTAGACCTAATTGGGGCATGTCCCAACATTTCTAGTTAGTTTAGAGGCTTATTTCAGACATAGTTAGATTCAGCTTAGTATTTTGAGTTTGATATTTCTTTTTTATTAAATTCTCAGATTTGATATATTCAGTTATAGTATATGGGTATTCCCTATCTTTTCAGATTTATCTTCCGCATCAGTTTATTATCTTTAGTATACTCATGATCATGCCAGCAGGGTTAGCTTGGGATCACTTGTGGTCCTAGGTCCCGTGTCCGCATCTCGGGAGTAGTCTTGGGGCGTGACAAACTTGGTATTCGAGCACTAGGTTTAAGTGTCCTAGGATGTCTGAAAAATCACACTAGGTAGAGTCTTTTTCATGGGTGTGTAGTGCGCACCACATCTAATGAGAGGGAGTCTACAAAGTGTTTTAGGAAATCTTCATTTTCTTGTTACTCTTATCGTGCGTAAAGTATGATCTAAATTCTATTCTAACTCGACGTTCTACGTTTCAGTGATCGTGCCTCCTCGTAGAGCTTATGCCAGGAATGCAAATGCCAGGAACGCAAACGCAGCTCCTCCAGTTCCGGATCAAGAAGTCTCAAATGCTGAATTCAGGAACGCCATTCAGATGTTGGCCCAGAGTGTGGCCAACCAGAACAATCAGCAGGTTCAAGCACCTGTGAATGCAAATGGTAGATCAGCAGCAGCGAGGGTCCGTGACTTTGTTAGGATGAAGTCGCCTGAGTTCTTAGGATTGCAAACTGGTGAGGATCCCCAGAATTTCTTGGATGATATCAAGAAGATCTTTGAGGTGATGCAGGTCACTGGGAATGATCGGGTTGAGTTGGCATCTTACCAGCTGAAAGATGTGGCTCATATCTGGTACACTCACTAGAAAGAGAACAGGGGTACAGATGCAACTCCTATTACTTGGGATTGTTTCAGCAAAACCTTTCTGGATAGGTTTTTCCCCATAGAGTTGAGAGAAGCAAGGGCCCAGGAATTTATGAACTTAAGGCAGGGTAAGATGACTGTCCAAGAGTATGAGATCAAGTTTAACCAACTCTCCAGGTATGCTCCTCACATGATTGCTGATTCCAGGGCTCAGATGAATAAGTTTCTGTATGGAGTGCCAGACTTAGTGAAAATAGAGTGCAGGAATGCTATGTTGTTGGGAGACATGAACATCTCTAGGCTCATGACTCATGTTCAATAGGTTGAGGGTGATAAGCTTAGGTAACAGGCTAAGGAGACTAAGAAAGCAAGAACAGGTAACTACGAGTATTCCCAACAGAAATCGGATGGTAGAAATTGTTCGCAGTTTCAGCAGAAGTCTTCGACTGCAGCCCCTTCATTAGCTGGTGTTCCATCCCCAGGTTTCGTAACGATGAGAAAGGTAGAGCGTCAGGCTGTAAGTATCAAGGTAGTGTTTTAGGCACCAAAACCTACCCAACTTGCCCGAAATGTAGTAAGAACCATCCGGGTGAGTGCCTTGCAGGTAAGGAAGGATGTTTTGGGTGTGGTCAGTCTGGTCATAGATTGAAGGATTGGCCTTTTAGACAAGGTCAAGGAGGAAATAATGGTAGAGCTCAGTCTACAACTTCAGCAGAACCAGCAGGTCGCCCGACTCAGCAGGGTAACTCATCTGGTACAGGTGGCGGACAAATCACCTTACACTTCTGCATTAGAACGCCACCTAATCCGACTCAATAAGTATCGCAATAAACACCGAAGTCCACAGCCTCTCCTCTTAAACTCACTTTAATTTGGAATGTAAATTAAGACATCTGATTTGAACATGTTATAATTCTCAAAGGTGAATGGATTTTATACAAGCTAATACAAATGAGAGAATGTAGTCACAACATTAGCTTTACTTGGGTGGTAGAGGATACTAATGTCATAATCTTTGAGAACGTCTAACCATCTCCTTTGTTTGAGATTATGCTCCTTCTGAATGGAAACATATTGGAGACTCTTATGGTTGATGAACACAACCACGTGAACAACATAGAGATAGTGACACCAAATTTTGGGAGAGAAATGACTACTGCCAAACTAGAGATCATGAATAGGGTAGTTCTTTCTCGTGAATCTTCAGCTATCTTGAGGAATAGGCTATAACATTACCATTTTTCATTAATAAAAAACCAAGTCCAACTCTGGATGCATCACAATAAATAACAAAGCCTTTTGTATCCTCTGGTAGGGTCAACACTAGAGTAGTAGTCATTCGAGTTTTCAATTCATAAAAGCCTTTCTCAGAAGCTTCAGAACATTAAAACTTAGCCATTTTATGAGTTAACTTAGTCAACAGGGATAAAATTTATGAAAAACCCTTCACGAACCTTCTGTAATAACCAGCAAACCCCCAAGAAATACTTTATATCATTTGTAGATGTGGGTCTGGGCAAGTTCTGCACTGCTTCAATCTTTTGAGTGTAAACTCAAATCCCTTCGCCAAATACAATGTGGCTTAAGAATACCACGGACTCAAGAAAAAACCCACACTTAGAAAATTTGTCATACAATTCTTGATCTTTGAGAGTCTAGAGGACTATTCTAATATGACAAGCATGATCCTTTGCATTCCTTGAATAAATCAGTATGTCATCAATAAATACAATACCAAACATGTCAAGATATGGCTTAAACACTTTATTCGTAAGATCCATGAAAACTGCAACAGTATTGGTCAAGCATAAAGACATCACAAAAAACTCATAGTGACCATAACGGGTCCTGAATGTTGTTTTCGGCATGTCACTTTCTCTTACTCTCAATTTATGATAGCCATATCTGAGGTCTATCTTATAGAAGGAGGAGGCACCGTAAAATTGGTTGAAGAGTTTATCAATTCTCGAAAAGGGATACTTATTCTCTATGGTGACCTTGTTCAATTGGTGGTAATCGATAAATTATCTAAGGGAGCCATTTTTCTTACTAACAAACAAGGCTAGAGCACCCTAAAGTGAGACACTAGGTCGTATGAAACACTTATAATGAAGATTTCTCAACTTCTCTATTAACTCAGCTAGAGACATTCTATATTGTGGAATAGAGAGAGGTTGAGTATCTGGAAGAATGTCTATGCCGACGTTTATTTCTCTCTAAGAAGTAACTCCGGTATGATCATCTGGAAAGACCTTGGGAAACTCACTCACGAGTGGAACTGACTTAATAAGTTGTGTCTCAACACTACATTCATTAACTCAAACTAAGTGATAGATGCACCCCTTAGAGACTAACTTTCTGGTCTTAAGGTATGAAATGAAATGACCCTTAGGCACTATTGAACCAATCCTCCACTCTAAAACTGGTTTATTGGGAAACTGAAGCTTGACTACTCGAGTTCTATAATCGATTGAGGCATAACACACATGAAGTTAGACCATACCTAGAATAAAATCAAAGTCCATCATGTCTCGACTAAGTCACCCATGTTGTCCTTGTGATTTACAAAGATGGTACAATCATACTAGATTTTTTCTGCTAGAATAGACTCACCAACAAGTGTGGAGACACTAAAAGACTCGAGAAGTTGTTCGACGGAAATGTTGAACCTCTTGGCTACATAGGGAGTCACAAAAGACAAACTCGCACTTGGATCAACTAAGGCATAAACATCAAAAGTAAATACTTTAAGCATACCAATGGCAACATCTGGCAAGCTCTCCTGATTCTGTCTACTAGTTATAGCATACAAAATGTTTTCTCCTCCGCCTATCCCTAAAGTCACAAATCTCGGAGAAGCTCTGTCTATCGGGGCCGTTGAAGAAAATTTGTATATGTTTCCTCCATTACCTTGCTTGTTCTTAGGTTCCTCTATCATAAAGTGACTCATATGATCACACTTGAAGAACCCATTTGAACCATCATGACATGTTTTTGGGGGGTTCCTACCATACTTGGTACATGTACGGGTCCAAGTTACCCATTGTTCCACACTACCCTAAGACTGAGTAGGTCGAGCTCTGAAATTATGAGAATTCTAGTTCCTAAAATCATTCATGCTCTTTGGTGCAGTCTCACTAGCTGAGGATGGAGTAGGTCTAGGTGACCTTTGTTGTAAAGAGGACCGATTTACATTCCCAGTCTTCTACTGGCCAGACTCATGAGTTGTTGTCTTAGCTCTCTTACTGCAGAACTCTTCCATGTTTTTCTACTTATTTTCCTCAACTTTTTGCAAATGGATAATGAGCCTAGCTATGTCCATGTCCCCTCTCAACATAATCAGCTTACCTTCCTTACTTGACAAGTGGGATGACCAAGACACAAACAAAATCATCCTGCTCCTCACATCAGCCACCAAATCTGGAGCAAAGCAGGATAGCTGAGTGAATGGTTGTACTCTTGCACACTCATACTCCTACTTTAGATTCAAAAATTCTCTCACCCTTTCTTAGCTTTCACATCTGTCAAAAAATTTTGATTCTGAACCATTATGAACAATAAAGCCACCCTCACTTGAATGAAACAACAGAATAATTAATCGAGCCAATCTATGAACATCACGAACCAACTCCTTGTTACCTTTCTTAAAATGAGCAATGATGCACATTGATAGTCAACTAATAGCATCTGCCACCACATTTGCCTTACCGGGTTGATAAAGGACACTCATGTTGTAATCCTTTAGCAACTCAAACCACCTCATTTGGTGAAGATTTAGATCCTTTTGCTTGAACATATATTGCAAACATTTGTGGTCTGTAAAAACATCAACATGATTACCATACAAATAATGCCTCCAAATCATTAAGACAAAAACAAATGCCGCTAGTTCCAAATCATGTGTAGGGTAGTTATTTTCATGAATTTTAAACTGCTTGAATCATAAGAAATAGCATTCATGTTTTGCATAAGAACACACACTAGTCCAATCCTTGAAGCATCACAATAAACAACAAACCCGTCAAAGCCTTCTAGTAAATTCAGCACTGAAGCGGAGGTAAGTCTATCTTTCAATTCTTGGAAACTCTTGTCACACAATTTAGACCATAAGAACTTTACTTTCTTTAGGGTCAATGCAGTCAATGGGGAGGTAATTGAAGAAACCATTCTCACAAACCTTCTATAACAACCAGTCAAACCCAAGAAACTTCTAATATCCGAAGAAAATAGAGGTCTAGGCCAACTCTTAATCGCATCTATCTTATTAGTATCTACCTCAATACCCTTACTGGAAATAGTGTGACCAAGAAAATATACAGACCTCAACTAAAACTCTCATTTAGTAAACTTTGTAAATAATTATTTGTCATAAAGTTCTTCCAACACAATCCTCAAATGATCGGCATACTCATCCTCACACCTTAAGTAAATCAAGATGCCATCTATAAATAAAATCACAAACATGTCCAGATATTGTCTAAACACTCTATTCATCAAGTCCATAAATGCGTTCGGAGCATTAGTCAAACCAAATGATATTGCCAAAAACTCGTAATGACCATACCCAAATTGAATATTCATATTCTAAATGTGATATTTAGCTAAGAATTTTTTTGGTGCGGCACATAATTTGTCACTAAATATTCATTTTTGGGACAAAACTATATTTCGTGTTTCAATGCACGAGCAACATACTTTTAGTAAAGAAATAAACAATTTCACAGTAAATTTTGTCCTCTAAAGTTTTCCATCAAAAACTGATTTGGCGCCATTTATTAAGTATCATTAGTGACAAAGTTTTAGTTATAAGCAACACATTATTTTGTCACTAATAATGTATCCAATTTGTGACAAAGCATTAATTGACTTAAGATTTGTAACAACTTTTGGTACGAAATGATTTTGTCACGGAAAAGTAATTCGTTTCAATAGCTATGAATAAGAATTTGTAATTAAATATTTTAAGTTTTAGCTACAAAATAGAGCTCGTAGTTAAATATTCTAAGTTTTAGCTACAAAATAGTGTTCATCGTTAAATGTTATAATGTTTAACTACGAACTCTAATTTTTCACTTTTGCAATTATTTATTTTTGATGAGGAATCTTTTTGTGTCTAAAATTATAACTATTCTAAGACGACGGATAGTTTTTCACGAATTGGATTCATTATTAGTGACAAAATAATGTGTAACTAATAACTTAAAGTTTTCCATTATGATATATAATAAATGACGCCAAATTATTTTTTGACTGAAAACTTTAGTGAAGAAAACTTTGCTACAAAATTTTAGGTTTCATCACAAAAAGTATTTTTCTCATTCATTTAAACAAGAATGTAATTTTTTTCACCAGAAAATGAAGAATTTTGTGTTGTACCAATTAATTTTATTTGTAGATAAATATCACAATTATTGTGTAATGTATTGTAGAATATATTGTTGTAATATCACATTTCATGGAGTGCTCGGATTAAAATTGAGGGATGTTCATTTTTTTTTATATAAATCAATGAAGTCCCTCAATTTTTAATACATACATATTTCGAGAGTTGGTGATGATGATTTCCATACTTCTATACCATGGTACACTGATTATGCCAATTTTATTGTGTGTGGATTGATGCTTGAGGGGCTAAACAACTACAAAAAGAATAAATTATTGTTTGATGTTAAAAAGCATGTGTGGGATGAACCATACCTTTTCAAAGAGTGTGTTGATCATGTGCCTAAAATAGAAGCACGTGCAATTCTTGAGGCTTGCCACACTTCACTCATAGTTGGAATCACGGAGGAATTCGTACAGCCTCTAAGGTATTGCAATGCGGTTATTACCTCCCTATGGTGTACCGAGATGCTCATGCCTTTTGCAAGATTTGTGTGCAGTGCCAGTTGCAAGGGAGTATTTCAAAAAGACATAAATTGCCTCTTACACATATTCTCGAAGTGAAGCTATTCTCTGTCTATAGAATTGATTTTATGGGCCCTTTCTCTAATTCATTTGGCAGCAAGTATATCGTAGTGGCAGTGGACTATGTGTCAAAATGAGTGGAAGCTATGGCGTTGCCTAACAATGAAGGGATGAGTGTCACAAAATTCCTCAAAAGGTATATTTTCACAAGGTTTGATACTCCAAGAGCAATTATACGTGATAGAGTATCCCATTTTTTTTAATCCTCAATTTGAAGAGCTTTTGTGCAAGTATGGGGTCAAACATAAGGTAGACACACCATACCATCCTCAATCAAGTGGGCAAGTCAAATTGTCTAATCGGGAAACAAAGAACATCCTGGCCAAAATGATGAATATCAACTGAACTGATTGGCCTAACAAAATTGATGATGCGCTTTGGGCCTACAATACAACTTTTAAGATACCTATTGGCATGTCCCCTTAACATCTAGTGTTCAAGAAGTCTTGTGACTTACCTATTGAATTGGAGCACAAAGCCTTATGTGCGTCAAAGAAGGTGAACATAAATTGGGAAATAGCCTTAAAGAACCGTGCTGGTCAGCTGCTTCAGTTAGATGAATTTTGTTTGAAGGCTTATGAGAGCTCCACACTCTATAAAGATAAAGTTAAACATTGGCACAATGCCAAGATTCTACACCTAGAATTTAAGGTTAGTGAGCTCATTCTCCTTTTCAATTCAAGGGTGAAACTCTTCCCGTGTAAGCTAAATTCAAAGTGGACTGGTTCGTATATAGTAACTAAGTTTTATGGAATGGAGCTATTGAAATTGAAGATGTGTCAAGGGTATAAAATTAAAAGTTAACACCCAAATGTTGAAAGTCTATTTTGGGGAGGCTTGTAATGTGAGAGTTATTGAAGTGATGTACTTCGATGATGCGTGAGAAGCATGTACACATCGTGTTGTGTCGTTAAATCAAGCGCTTCTTGCGAGGCAACCAAAGTTTAAGTGGTTTTCAATAATGTGTGTATCACTTGTCTAGGATGGAAAGAAAATATGTGTCATATAGCTTAACTCGGTGATTCCCCGAAGTCGCTAAGCGAAGCTCAAACGAGTTCGCCCCTTAGGAAGCTCAACTTTATGGAATTAGTGTCATATTTTGCAATGTATACCCAAAACTTGGTGATCCGCTGATGTTTATGGGTGAACCCGACTCAATTCACCCAATGACTTGCATGACTTAGGGGTGTACTGTCAACTTCAGTGATGAGCATAATAATTCGGCAAGTTGACTATTCAGTTTGTCATTCTATCTTCAACTCACCGAGTTGGGAAATGAGTTCCCATGTGCTACAGGTGCGGTTTACAATTCTTCTAGTTCGGCGATGCGCCGACTTGGTCAGTGATCTTGGTCCATATGTCGCCCTCTGAAGAAAATGTGATCGCCTTTTATGCGCCATGGAGTTAGTCAATCTAAGCTTATTTATTTCCTTTATTTTCATTGAGCGTGCTACATCTTTGTTTGAGTGGGGTGTGAGGTGCCTATGATGCCTACCCTATGCTAAGTAGTGTCAGTTTCACTTTTGTCTATGTATCCTTTTCCCCATAAGTTTTAAAGTTTGTGAAATGATTGAGTTTTCATTAACAATATTCGAGAATCAATCATGTTTAATATTGATGTCTTGGATAGTGTTCATGATGAGAATTGTATTTAGTATTGGTATTACAAGACGAAACCAATATGGCAGCACTTTTGAATGATCTTTTTTGAATCTTGTGTTGACTAGCTGCGTTTTGATGTGAGCCTTGCAATGAAAATCACATTTAAGATTTTGATCTTGTTGGGCTATGCTAAATAATTGTGTTTTAAGTGTCTTGTGTTGTGAAGTTTTACTTGAAGTCATATTTGTTGAATCCTATAATTTGCCTTGTTAGTCCAATTTTCTAGCTTTGGCGAATGCAAGAAACGATCTTGGGCACATATTTTGAGATAACCCGAATGTGCATACCTTTCTGTGACTACCTTTTGAGGGTGTGCAACCATTTTGACACCATTTGAGCCTAAACTATTTGTTGACAACCTTGTTGAAGTCTCTTGAACTAAACTTCCCTTAACTTCTCACCCATAAATCTTTTTTGAAGCATTGGTTTGTTTGAATAGTCGACTTGGCGAAAAGCCTAAGTTAGGGGTGTGGAAAGAAAGGAGGAAAGAAAGCCAAGTGGAAGAAAAAGGGAAACTCAACTTTGAAGCGTGTTACAAAAAGAAGGTACCCCTCCTTATGAAAAAAATAGAGAGAGATTGTGATAAAGAAACATTTGAAAATAGAAATGAAAAAGGAAAATGGTTAAATAAAAAAGGGGTCTCCAATAAAATGATTTACAAATCAAAGTTTTAGTTCCCAAGTGAAAAGAATGGAAAACTTTAGAAGAGGTGAAGATGATTGCAACATTGCTTTAAAAAGGTGAAGTCACTGAGCTAAATTGATCATACATTAACTCTCAACCCCATTACAAGCCTAACAAACCCTTTAGATCTAGCATGAACTAGGTTGTGTAATGATTAGAAGATATGGGAAAGCCTATGTGATGAAGCCTCTTTTAGAGAGTGAGAATTGCATTGATTCCTAACTTCTTTATTGACTTACTTTGTGAGAGCATGAAATCGTTCCTGATGTGAGGGCACTTGAAAGTATTTGATGAAATGTGGTTTATTATTAGAGAAGGAGCTAAAGTGACCTTGAGCTTATTTTGATATCAGCTAGTCATCATTTGAAGTTTTCTGATCATGATTGAGTGTTGCATTTGATGTAGAGTAGTGTTGTAGTGGAACTTGAATGTTAGTTGATAAGAGAACGCTATCAAAGACACTTCATCCAATACTAAGTGTCAACGATCGTTCAATAGTAATATAACCTAACTATGTGAGTTGGGGTCGAGTCCTAAAGGAGTGGTTCGTAATTGAGAATCAATAGAAAAGCATGAATATGCTCAAGTCAATCATAGTTAAAAACATTTACGAATAAAAGCATTTCTCAAATTAGGGGTGACACAAATGCCAAATATCAGGGGGATTTGGTTTCGATTATCAACTAAACCACCAAATAACATGAAAATATGAATATAGAGACGGGTTCTTGGGATGTGATTGATTATGGGCTAAGGTAAATAATCGGGTAATTGCAATTAATAGTGAACAACTGTAAATCAGTGATTAAGCTAGACTTTAATGGAGGTAAGCTTTCTCTCGAACAATTTACCTCGAATAAAATTGGTTTCTCTCGAACACCAATTAGCAGCAATTAAGCACAACTTTCACTTTAGTCCATTCATTCTCTCTAGTTGAATGTGTGGAAAAGTGTTTAGGATTCACTCTCTCGAGCTGAACCCATGACAACCCAATACCCACATACCATCGATTCAGTAATTTTGGTTTTAAAACCTCTCTCTCGAGCAAGTAAAAAACACGAAGTTAAGATTGTCTTTGGAACTACAACCGATTAAATTCAACCACAATTACTGAACGAAATCACCTTTAAACAACAAATAAACTATCAATCAACAATACCCAGCAGTTAAATCAACCCATAATCACATAATCACACCCCAAGAATTTGGGTTTTAGTTAGACATAATAAAAGGTAAAAATCGTTAACAAGTTGTGTTTCCATCAACTGGGTAGGATTGATATAGTGTTTACAAAGGTCTAAGATGAAGAATCTTCAACATCCACTTCCAATTTCTTAGAAATGAAAATCTTCAAATCTTCAAAGATAAGGAAAAATGTCTTCGAAAACTCAGTTTTAAGCTCTGAACTTGAAAACTGAATGATAATAAAAACTACTGAATGTTAGTTACTAAACTTCCTATTTAAAAATTTATTTATAGTGTCCCAAAAATGTGCTGCAAAGGACCATTCGGCACAATAAGTCGGGATTGCCGATTCACTCGGCGATCCGCCCTTTGGTTAATGCCATCGCCTTTTTGCTTTGGTCTTCAACATCTTCAAGTTTTGTACTTTGGGCGATATGGCGCTGCATGGCGGAACCGTTCGGCGACTTGCCGACTACTCCTTTCGACCGCCAACATGATTTTCTCCTTCAGGGCTTAGCACAATGGTACATTATGCGAGACAATGGCCATTCGGCGACTCGCCCAATGGATTAGGCGACCCTCAGGCTCTCTTTTCATCGTTCTTTCAGCTGCCTTGTTCCTTTTTGCTCAATAGTGTCCATGCTTTGTTCCTTAATCCAAATACCTGAAATTCAAGGATTTACATTAGTTATTGGCATAAAATATGCATTTGAGGACACTAAATTTATTAAAATAAAGCCCTAAATGATTCCAAATCGTGGACTCATCAACACCCCCAACTTAAACTTTTGTTTGTCCTCAAGTAAAACTCATGTTCAGTAGTTCAAAAGGGATGTCTCAAACAGTGCTATGTAAGATTCAATCATGAATGCGCACAAGAAGACTAAACTTACTCATGGAAAGATCAATTGTGCACTCAAAGACTCAAGTTGTGACTCACCATTAACAAAGAATCTCAAGCTCACAATACTTGCTTCAAATGCATGTTCAAGCTTAATAAAGATACTCAAATGCCCTCTCACAAAGAATGATTCCATATTCACACACAATGGATCACAATTTAAAGCTCTGGAATCAAATGCAATGCTCACACTCACAAATATGAACACAATGCATTATTTCACCCATAGGTTTGCCCGTATTTTCCAATCTACACTTGCTTCAGCTCACTCAAGATCAAAAAGGTATTTGCAAGGCATGTAACGGGGCTGAGTGCAAATGTATGCTCATTTAGGCTCAATGGTTGTAATCATCATGAAATGTGATGTGAATAACATTTCCTTTCCTTTTCTTATTCATTCTCATTCGTGCTCAAAAGTCATCTCATTATTCACTTTCCACAGATTGTTGGAAACCCCATTTTCTTTGCATCTTCCCAACTTTATTCCACAACTTTTTCATTCTTTTCTTCTTTTTCTCTTTTTTTTTTGTAGAGAGGGGTTAAATTTTTCTCAAAACCATGGGTCAAAAGGGTCTTTCTTGCACTTCTTGATTTACCTTCTCTTTTCACCACACCCCCAACTTCGGATTTTGGCCTTAGTTAGCTATTCAAAGAAACCACAAATCATGAGGATCATGGGTAATGGATAAAGAAAGTTCACAATGTCATCAAGTTTCTTCCAAGAAATGGTTAAGGCTCAAATGGTGCTCAAGCAGGGTTCACACACTCACAAGGTAGGGCACAAAAGAGGTATAATGTCAAATTGTTTCACACTCTTTAAAGTTTACTAAGATCATGTCAAGAGACTGCCTCACTTAGTCAACCGGACCAACGGAGAAAATTCTAGGTGTCATCACACATGGTTCACCGTAAGCTCATCACACAAAGCATAGACATTAATGTCAAACAAGACTCCACACTTTCGCTAGTGTGCAATGCTCATCACAAGAGACTCAATTCGATACTTGGCTTGTCACAACGAGATGCAAAAGTTCACATATTGTCTATGCAACTTCATTTGGCCTCATCATAGCCGCATAGTAAATTTAATTCTATTATGAGCACTATTCAAGTCATCGGTATTGATCAAAACCGATACTCAAATTTGCAAAATAACAGCCACAGTTTACACAAACAACAGGTCGCATAATTGTTTTTGGAAGTGTCCAAAAAAATCATTTATCATTTAAAACAAGGATCCACAAGCTCATTCATCCACAAAAATAGTGTAAAACACAATTATAACTCAAACCCAATATATAAACAAAATCAAAGAGTCACAAAAGGTGGGCCTTACCCCACCACAAATAAAATCATTTCTCCTCAAATGCAAACAAAAACTAAAATATCCAAAAGTCAAAATAAAAGCAAGACAAAGAGGTAGGTAAAGAAGGGATCATGTCAACTCAGTCACTCCATCTGTCTAGGCATTAGTGCCCGGTGCATCAGTGCCCGGGGTCACCTCATAAGGAACAGTAGTACCAGACCAACTAGGAGCTGCCATTAATGTCTTGGTCAATGATGTCTGAATCACCAACTACATAATCATCTCTTCAAGATCTGGCAAGTCTTCGTATATGCTATTCTCCAGTATCTCTCTCTACTCCTCATCGATCTTAGCATTCGACTCATCAATTGATGCCTCATCCCAGTGTACATCTCCGGTGGTAGCCGAAGAAATCTCGGAGGTCTCAGGGGAATCTAAATTGTCTGCAACCTCCAGTAATGATGTGAAGTCAGTATAGTTAAGATAGTCTACATCCTTCCTCAAATAAGAAATTTTTTGCTTTCAAAGATGTAATCTCGGAGGTCTTCCCCTGCCTGATCTCACAAGCCTCTACTCTCGTGGTGAGACTGTCAATGGAAGTCTAGAGGGGGGTCAGTGCAACTAAGATAGCAACCTCAATAATCTAGGGGATAGATCTCTCTATACGAGTCGCCCTCACATCAGCTGAATGGCCAGATTCCCCATATTCAGGATCATCGCCTGAGTAATCTTGGTTTGCTTGGAGGAAGTAGATGTGCCTGGAGTTTGTGAAAAAGAAGAAGGGGCAGAAGTACCTAAAGGAGTGGAGGCCAGAGTAGGCAAAAATGCCTCTGCAAGTATCGATCTATATCCACCTCTGGGGATCTGTCCACCTTAGCTTCCCTCATCCTGTCAGCCTCCTCTCTAGTGTACTCTGCCTTAATGCGCCAGATGTCAGTGGATGAGGACGGGGTAATATCAAAAATCTCTAGCACCATCACGGGGCAATCCAGCACGCCGATAACACTCTGTGATTAGGATCGGGAATGGCAAGAATGGTCTCTGTCTGGTTGGCCATCACGGCTATCTCTGCTTGGCCATCATGGCTATCTCCTGCTCAATGATGAGTCCCAAGTTGAGTAGCCTCTTTCCTAAGATAGACCCTAGACAAGCTACCTTCGCATGCCGGAGGATGGATTGATTCTCTCAAGGCATGATGGAGCTGCTGATGAATCTGAACCAATAGCGGGGAGTTATATTCAAATCCTTATTCTTGATTTGAACTTTTGAATCCATCCACCTCGGCGTGACGTCACAAAGAAGGGGGGTAAGCCAACCCTTCAAGTCATCCAGGGACTGGGCTGTCACCAAGCCCTGATAATCGTGGTCAAACCCTGTGGCCCTCTCAAGAAGATCATTTATGATATCGTTGTTGCACCCAACTTCCACACCTCGAACCATAACCGACTTAACCGGTCTAAACTCGTCGGCCTTCTTCTTACTCTTTGACACCAAGGCAGCATATGCATCATAGAATTCCCGGACCCATGAAGGAACAGAGGGGCCTCTGGGCCTGGTGAAAATCTGAAACCTTTGCCACTATAGTATCTAGTGCACACTTGATTATCTACCCTCTAGCCCCTCTGTAGATAGTGATATCTACTCGAGGATGGTTCGCAAACCATTACCTTTCAATCTATTCAGAAGCCTGGGAGGAGGGGCGACTGGTGGCACAGAAGCCACAGGAGGTGCTAGAGCTGGCACTGAATCTGCGGGTGTGGCAGCTGGAGGGACTTTGGCTGAGTCAGGTTGATATCCAGCCCAAATCTCATTCCGCCGGGACAGCGAAGGTTGGTCATCCTCCGGCTCAGATAAAGCAGCCTGGGAGCCAGTAGTCACCCTGTCGGATATGGGCCTCTTGCCCTTGCCTTTGTCTCCCGGTGGTAGCTCTTGGCTGCCCTTCTTTGGAGGATTTAACCCCCCTTCATTTATCATGATACCCCGTACTCTTTTTTGAGGTGGCATGTCAATGTTTGTTCTCACCATATCTCCAATACATCGGGAAAAAGATAGAAACAATTCAGTCAAAATCACAGAAAAATAGTTGCTAATACGTGTATTTACCAAAATAAAGTCTGCATTCCTCATTTCTTTTTCTTGGTTAAAAATCAGTTATACCATCCAATCATACTTGGAACACCCTTTATAGATACTATTTATCCATTTACTAGCATAAATGCTAAAGGTTTTACTGCTACTTATGAAGATAGAAATATAAGTTATACTTTTATCACTGACCCTATTTATCGTGATATTAATGCTTTAATTAATACGAAAGAAAGTACATTGATTCTTTCAAACTAGAATATTTTAGCATAAATATATTTGATACTTTGAAATCCACCAAAGTATAGGAAAAAATAAAATTAATTTATGAACAAATTATTGTGTCGATCATCCTAGTGCTTTTTGCAATAGAAAAAATCTTATTGTTACTCTTCCATATGAAGATGAATTTTCTAAGAATGATATTCCTACTAAATCTTGTCCTTGTTAGATGAACACCGAATTGGTAGAATTATAAAAAAACAAAATTGATAATTTGTTACAAAAGGGTTTAATAAAACCTTCAAAATCACCTTGGTCTTGTACTGCATTTTATGTTAATAATGATGATATAAGGGAACGTGGCGTCCCTAGATTTGTTATCAGTTATAAACCTTTAGATAAATAATCAAAATGGATTAGGTATCCTATTCCCAACAAAAGAGATTTATTGTCGAGATTATATGATGTCAATATATTATCAAAATTTGATTTAAAATCAGGATATTGGCAGATCCAAATATTTAAAGAGCATGCTTATAGAACAACTTTTAATGTCCCATTTGGAAAATATGAATTAAATTTTATGCCATTCGATTTGAAAAATGCCCCATCTGAAATTCAGAAAATCATGAATGATATTTTTAATCCATATTTGGATTTTATCATTATTTATATTGATGATATTTTAATATTCTCAAAAACGTTTGAAATGCTTATTAAGCATCTTGATATCTTTAAGAAAATTGTTATACAAAATGGTTTGGTCATTTCTAAATCTAAAATGAGTTTGTTCCAAACTGATGTTGGATTTCTAGGACATCATATTTGTCAAGGGAAAGTTACCCCGATTCAAAGATCAATCGACTTTTCATCAAATTTCCTGATGTTATCACTGATAGGACTCAATTGCAAAGGTTTTTAGGGAGTTTAAATTACATATCCCTTTTTTATAAAAAATATATCTCGTGATTTGGCCCCTTTATACGACAAGCTGAAAAAGGATTATAAATCACCTTCGACTGATAGGCATACCACCTTGGTAAAGGATATTAAACTTCGTGTTCAATCTTTACCATGTTTAACTCTTGCTAACCCTGCTTAGCAAAAAATTATTGAGATAGATGCATCTAATATTGGTTATGGTGGGATATTGAAACAAATAAATCCCAACGACAAAAATGAATATTTAATAAGATTTCATTCTAGGAAACGGAGTGAGGCCCAGAAAAATATGCTACGGTGGCTCATGAAATGTTAACCATCGTTAAATCTGTGTTGAAATTTCAAGATGATTTATATAATAAAAAGTTTTTAATAAAAATCGATGCGCAATCTGTTAAATACATGTTTAATAAATATTTTAAACATGATGCTTCAAAATTAATATTTGCTAGGTGGCAGGCCCAGTTAGCTCCTTTTGATTTTGAGATGCAATATAAAAAAGGAAGTGATAACTTTGTTCTGGATTTTCTATCTCGAGAATATTTAAATTCATAATGAGTTTTATACAACTTTTATTGATGAGAAAACTTTAGTTAATATTTCAAAAATAATTCCTCTTAATAAAGATTTGCAGGAATTAATTTTATGAACAAATTATCAACGATATTATTAGAGAAGATTTCTCTATACATGATTATGAAGAAATTATTGATATCGATGAGGATAATTACGACAGTGACTATTATGATACATCTGAATAAAGCAAAATGTTATGTTTGCAGGATGGATCCTCCTTGGATAACCAAGGCTAAAGGTAGGGGTAATAATACAAGAGGAAGGGGAAAATCATCCCGGGATCATCTTACAGATCCTCTTCTAACTCCTAGTTATACAAATGGGAAGAAGGAGTTTGATAAACTCAAAAATCTCCCAAAGTGGGGCTTCATCTTCAGTACATTCTTCAGTACATCTGGAAGATATTCTAGAAGACAGCCCATTATATGCACAACTACAGGCATATTTGTCACAAAAGAAAAATGATACATTTGCATCAATAGCCAAAGAAGACAATGATGATATCAAGTATTATAAAAAGGTATCAAAAAAATAAATGATATTTGTTTTAGAAAACTCTGAAATTCAGAGAAAAGAAGAACCCTGGAAGATATTCCAGCGATACCTAATAAATGGTTTATATTTCCCACGTGAGTCATACAAAATCCAATCATATTACGAAACCATTTTGATAAGCACTGTTAGTGTTGAATTTCCACAATTTTCAGGCTACAATACTAGTGAGAATGTTTATAACTTCTCGAAAATGATAATTAAACAGATTATATCTGTTGAAGATTAGGGTATCTCCACTATGAAAGAACGGCAGACCAATCTAAACAAAATCGCTATGAGTTTCACATACTTGGACTATATTCAGACCTTTAATAAAGTCCTCTATTATAATAATGAAAGACATAAACATACGTGGTTTATGAAAACATGTGCAAAGATATTTGCGGGACCAATTCGTAAGTGGTTTCTAACTAGGTGGTCATACCACGGCCCAATTATAAAAAATTTGCCTGATCCCTTTCTCAAATTACATAAAGAATGGGTTAAAGTCTCTCTGAATCTTATTGAGTTATACAAAACATATAATATCTATTATCTAGAAAAAACAGACCAGATTTATTTTTTCATTGAATTCTCTGTCCCTTGGATTCAGAAATAGACCTCGGAAGTGGGATTCACCGAGGAACAAATCCCTTGTTTATATAGAATTTTTACAATAATTTTTGGGATAAATTGATTAAAAAGGATCCCAATACAAAATTGTTATATGGACAAGAATTACTGGATCTTATTGCAAAAAGGATCCAAGAATATGGTATTACTCCCCAAAAGGGAATCATCGTTGATGGCTCGGTCAGACATATTGCCAGAAAAATCTCCGCTCAAGATGGAGATAAAGAAGAAATGATCAACAACTATTTAGAGGAAGTTAAGAAGAGTTTGCTTCTCAATCTCACTCAATATGAAAAATCTGACACTTCTTCTAGAAGTGAGACAAGTGATGACGCTATCAATGATATCCAAGAAGCTCAACCTATTGAAAAAATCATGTCATAATATACTTTGTGAAAAGTGGAAGATTTCTCAAATAATTAAAGGAAAAGGACAAACTGTGAAGACGTTTCTACAATAAAAGCCATCATCAACAGTAGATACACTGTTGATCAATAGTAAATACAGTGTTACTATACATATGGGATCCACTATTATGGGACCCACTTCTACTGTACAAAGATTCTAAATGTTTTTTCTTTTTCTATATATAGGTTTGTTTTTTTTGTTAAGAGGCAGCAACTTAGAAACCCTTCTCTCTCTACTTTTCTCTCCCCAACTGTAAAGCTCTCAATTTGTAAAGTTTGAGTTCACCAGATACTGACCAAAAATAAATAAAACTTGTAAAGTTCTCTCATAGGCATTGGAGTCGGCCATCGTTAAAAGGTATTATATTATTTCTTATTACATCTTTTAGTATTTCTCCGATCTAAGCCATGACTATATCCAGCTAAAAGATTCATATCTATATCGGATAAATAACTTATCTTTTATATATACCATGAAAGATCTAGACTTTATCAAAATATAAATAAATTTATATATGATTTCTTGACTTGGTTCTGAGATGGTGGTACATTCATATTCGATTATTTTTATTGACTTTGTATTTATGACTTCGTCTAGCCAAATGTGGTTTTAAGCCCATTAAGGAGTTGAAAAGGGCGCCTATACCCGGTTAGAACTGCTAGACACATGGGCTCAATAAAAATGTGTATTAAATCTTGACAGACCCCTTGCTCGGATAAAATGATAGATCCTTCCATACAGTCATAAAACTATATTAAAATTTGCATATATTTCGCTCCCCATATGTAAAGCTCTCAATTTGTAAAGTTTGAGCTCAACGGATACTGACCGGAAGTAAATAAAACTTCTAAAGTTCTCTCATAGTCATTGGAGTCGGCAATCATTAAAAGGTATTATATTATTTCTGATTACATCTTGTAGTATTTCTCCGATCTAAGCCGTGACTATGTCCGGCTAAAAGATTCATATCTATGTCGGATAACTAACTTCTCTTTTATATCTATAATGAAAGATCTAGATCTTATCAAAATATAAAAAAATTTATATATGGTTTCTTGACGTGGTTCTGAGATGGTGGTACAGTCAGATTCGATAATATTTTTATTGGCTTTGTCTTTGTGACTTCGTCTAGCCAGCCGTGGTTCTAAGCCTATTAAGGAGTTGAAAAGGGCGCCTATACCGGTTAGAACTCCTAGACACATGGGCTCAATAAAAATATGTATTAAATCTTGACAGACCCCTTGCTCGGGTAAAAGGATAGATCCTTCCATACAGTCATAAAACTACATTAAAATTTATATATATTTTGATTCGGATATTCCTTGAATTCGGATTGTAAACTAGATTGAAGATGACCGCTAGGATTACCGACAGTTTTCAGTAATCCTGCTATTGGTATTATATTATATTATATTATATTTTATAAAGAAAAAAATAATAACTTCACCGCACTAACCCCTGCACTACCCCACACACCCCACTCCCCCACATCCCACACAATTAGACAACACACCCACATCCCCTATATACACACACGAACTAAAGAAAAAAAAGGCAACTATCCTAAGGCAACAGAACCATCAGCCAAAAGAAGAAAAATCATCCAAAACACACACTCATATGTACAGAAAAGAAAAAATCAGCCAAACCAAAAAATGGCAACATAAAAAAAACTACACACACACGAAGAAAAAACAAATTCCAGAGAAAGAATAAAAAATCACTCCCATGATTTTCAATTCAACAACATATATTGACATTACTCCAATACTACTCCAACACTCGCAAAACCAAATACACCTAACAAAACACACGGACAACAGAAAAATAAAAAGAAAAGAATAATATAACACGATAAAATTTGAGTTTGTGGTTCCTGTTTTTGTCTTTTCTTTGTGAATTAATTTTCACAAGAGGTAAAACTTAATCATTTTTGTATATTTTAATGTCATCATTATACGAGCATTGGTTGCAATATATTGAAGTTGTCAAATTTTTCTTGTGTTTAAACCATTATGTTATAATATGAATTTTGCCCAATTCTTTCATATCCACTTCAGGTTCAGATCTTTTATATTGTTAGATTTAGTGTAAATTTGTTATTATAGCCCGTAGTTTATTTCCCATTTAAGTAACACTATTGTCCAAGTCTATTCTTATTTTCATATTTTTTTTAATGATGATATGTGTAGTTATGACTAATAAATTGAAATGATGAGTATAATTAATGACAAAGATTCATTATGTAAAAATGCAAATTTTAGTTAGTAGGTTTATCTTTTCATTTTAATGAGTTAAAAAAAATAATTCAGGTGCCCATAATTTCTAACATGTGAATAATTTGTATGGAAAAATAAATGATTTCAATATTTTTGTTTACTTTGTGTTCTTATTAATATTCTGTTTATTTTTTTTTAGGAAAAAAAACAAAAAAAATAAATAAGATAACATGTAATTTAAGCCAATAATAATAATAATAGGAAAATATTAAGTTCTAAAGAACATTAAACTATTTTTAGTCTTGAAATACAAAATAAATCAAAAATTTGTGGTAAAGCTGGAAAGTGCTGCTGTCACTACACCACACGCTAATTAAACTAAGACAGTTTAAAAGCAACTTTGAAATAAATCAAAGAAGGTGTGACATATGTATATTGGTAGGCTCATAAACATAGTATACGCAAAACTAAGTCAAGTCTTATTTAATTCAATAAAGTGACCATGCAAGAACCACAGGACTCGAGGGTGCCTAATACATTCCCCTCAGTCAATAGAATTCCTTACCTAGACTTCTATTTGGCAGACCATTAATAAAGAGTCAACTTCCTTTTGATTAGGGATACAAATAAGGTGACTTGGAACACCAAAACTCAATTCCAAGTGGTGACTCCGACAATAAAATAACCCCTTTTCAAAATGTCAATTTAATAGAAAAACTCTTTTGTTTATAAAAAAAACAATTTTGAAGAAAAATAGCAGTCTGGCTGTAGTTGAGCATAGACTTACCATTGATAAAGAGCATAAGGGAAAAGAACGACTTGTGACTTTAGGGAAACTCCAGTTTCAGGGCAGTCAGTATTGGTCGGGAACAATGGAAGAAAAATGGGATATTATTGCATGGTAGAAGAATTTGTTGATATGAAAGGCTCCCTTGACGTTTGACACAAACGATTATAAACCATTTGATTAACAGGCATATTCTAAGGATGTACATGCTTGTGGTGTTAAATTAGTAAGAAAAGGTTCTGGTGTGTAAACCGTTGGGTTGACCTCGAGGTGGAAGACGCCTATCCTAGAAAAGAGGGTTATCCTAAATGCTTAATTATGGCCCTGGGAGTTAATGAAACACTCTATAAACGGGGAGAACCCCAAGAAACGTTGTCTTGGAAATTAAGCCCGTTAGACCCGCTGGGGCGGGATCATTTCCGCCAAGGCGACATTGCCAGAGTAGGAAGTCTCCCACCAGAGCGGGATAGGGCGAAACAGAATCTCAGCCCTTTCTCCCCTTTCCCTCCCTAGTTTTTCCTACGGACTCCGAATCGTGCATGGGCTAATTCCTGCAGTCCAATAAGTACTCCGCGACAGAAACAATAAGTTACAATCACCTAGTTTTAATTAAGGCTATGAAAATAGAAAAACAAGCATCCGTGTGCTTATAAAAAACTTAAGGAAAAGCAAAAAGAAAACTAGAAATTTTGTATTGTTACATGCCCAAGCGAGGCAAACCCAAATCAAGGTCCATGGGAATGGGAAGTGGCACTGCCGGATTCTAGGTCCTCTAGAGCTGTCTCACCAGTCCAGGCCTCACTCAACCAGGGGAACTCCCGAAAGTCCTCCGGCTCGAGCCTGGGAAGCTCTCATTGGAGGGCGACGCCAGAGAAAATGACCATAAGGGTCTTCCAAAATTTGGCCCATCAAACGATTCCTGTCTACATTCTTCTTCTCCCATCACAGCTGGCCGTGGAGCATCTCAACCTCAAGGGCACTGAGGGTGGAACTGAAGTCGAGGTGCTAGCATGGGAGCCTCCCAATTTCCCCCAGTTCCTCCTCTACATGAGCGTTGAAAGTGGGGGCTAAGACTGGGTAGAAAGTGCGTCGTCGGCCTCATCATTATCCTCTCCTTCGTCATCTACATCAGCCACGGCTCTACTGTTGTCGGCCCCATCTGCTTTTGTTTTGTTCCTTCCCTGGGTTGAGGGCTACCTAATAAAAAGAGGATGAATAAGGGGATCCATAGGAAGTACCTAATCAGTGTCCAAGAGTGGCACCCTCGTCTGCTTGCACATTTATGTCACTAGCCCAGTTAGGAAGAAAGCCTTCTTGTTCCCTCTGTTGAAAATCTTCCACTCGGACATGATCGTTTCCCCCACATTCAGCCCAATCCCCGGCACAACACAAGCAACTACTACAGCCCGAAGAAAGGTCACATCGGTGCAGTTGCCCAATGGACAGATCCTCCTAGATACGAGGTGCATCCAACTCTTGGCATCCGGTGACCACTGAGTACTAATGATGCCCTCTGTGGTAGCCCAGTAAACCCGGTCCCAATGCGCTGCCTCAAGTAGTGTGTCCCGTAGCCAACCCAAATCCATTGATGAACTGAGCATCCGGTGACAGTAGGGAGTAGGACATAGAACTCCCTCACCCAGCCAGAGCGTGCGGTAGGGGGAGCCTCAGTCAGTGGACCCCTATCAAACTCCATCAGCTGGGCATGGAAGGCGGGGGCTTTCTCAGCAAACCCCAACAGGAGGAAACCCCTCTCGCACAAGAATTTGATATTCCGGTGATCATAGTGTCTCTCCGGACTTGCAGCATCGAGAAACCAGACGATGGGAAAGTTTTCCTGATTGATTCCAGCCATAGTTAGACAAGCCTGCATATTTCAGAAAAGGTACACGTTAGGACTCCATGGAATAATTCAATCCCTAACTAAGAAAAAGAAAAGTTTATATTAAGTGACAAGTATCCACTATTCAGTGGCATCCCGCCACAGCGGCCACGCCATAGCGGCCACGCCATATCGGGATGGAGGCCTGTATAGCGGGATAAAGGCCGCCAGAGTAGCCTTCATCTGGGACAAACTTCTGGACGTGATCATGGCGCCCATTGCCCCATAACCTCATTTTAACAAAATTTTCATCAGATTAATGTTTCTAGAGTACCCTAGTACCTTAATCTGCAAAGATCCTAGAAATTAAAACCCTAAATGATGCCCGAATTCAAGTTTTACACCAAGAAACTATTCAACTTCCCCCACGCATTTTGGAACCATTTCGACCATATTATCGCGAAATCCTTACGCTTAGAACGTTGTAGAGACATTGCGAAAGTAAGAAAAGTGTTCATGATACGTTTTTCTAATTCAATCAAGCAACCCATGTAAACATTATTGAGAACTACCCTAAATCCTTTTTACTCAACCGATTCTTTTCATGCATTTGTTGTTAAGCAGGTAATGAAGTAATCAGAGTAAGGAGCAAGAGAATTACCTTTAGATTGATGTTCGGAGCAAAGTAATTAAGAGAGTTTTTAGAGTTTTGGGAATGAGTATGGGAGGAAATGGGGAAACCATTCCCATTTCCCACTCTAAAGTGATCCCGAACTCCCCACCACGGTGGGAGGTCCCCACCACAGCGGCCCCGCCTCAGCGGGAACCCTGCCACTCTGGCGGGGTCATGCCTGGCAAATGGGTGCGTCTCTTTTCCTCCGTGCATTGCCTTGTTTTCGTAGTCGGTTCCATGGGTAAGGATCCTTCTATGCCTGTTGCTCCCCAATATACATGCAAATGCAGGTGGTCGCTCAAGTAATAATATTATAAACAAGGCCTATTTTTCAAGCATTATACTCACTCTCACAAATTAAGTTCTTACTTCTTTTAACATGCCATAAGCTTTCCCATAGTGTATTTTCACTGTCACATCATATTTCTCAAGGAATCAAGAGGACTTCTATTTGGTTGTAATATCGGTTTAGGGTAAATGATGGAATATTTAGGACACATTTTAGTGACTACACCTCCTTAATGCACGTGTCATTTCTTTGCCAACAACCACCATACTTAGCTTTTATTTTTCCCTAATACACACTTCATTAATATTTTCCGTTTTTGTTGCTCGAGCTTCGCCATTTATTCTTTCTATTTCCTTTATATATATTTTTTTGCACTAGACACCCTCAACTCAAGGCTTTAAGGTTCGAGTGAGGTACACAATATCCTTGGTAGAACCAGGTCCAATGTTTTAAGCATACCTCAGAAATAGCAACCCTCAACTTAGTTGAGGTGCACATTGACTACTAAGGACCAGGGCCAAAACAAAGTTTTTTTTTCTACACTTTTAGTTTCCACACATCATAGCATTTCCACCCTTTTTCCATTTCTACCAACTTTTTCTACCTTTATTCTTAACATAGTGCATTAAGGATTTCATTGGGATCAAATACTTTGGTATCAATAGAAAGGCTTTCTGCTTATTCTTGTGGCTTAAAAAACTAAGCTAAAAGCTCAATGGGGCTTAACTAGGGATGTTTCAATTTTACGCATACAATAGAGTCAAAAATTAGCTTTTTCAAAGAAATGCCTCAATCAGATTCCTAAGTCATACAAGTTACTCATTCAACAGACACAAGGCAGGTTTGGGATATCAATTAAAGCAATAACCAAACAATCACTCACCATATATGGCATCACGACACACTAAAGGACTCATCACACTAGCATGTTCATAAAACTTGCATTACTATATTACAACTCAATTAAGCCCACTCAGATTCATTCAGAGTCAAAACAACGAACACATGCTTTTTTCAAGGTTACTATTCTTTTGCATTTTCCAATTGTGACTACCCATGATGTTTGGCTAACTTTTTCAAATATAGTTTCAACATACCAAGATTGGTTTCTCAGTCCTACTCCTCTATGTGACTAATTTTCCCTTAAGACAGTCATCATCCATCTATCATCGAGAACTTTCACTCCTAAGATGACTCTAAGACTCAATAAAAAAGTAAAACTAGTCCTAATTGGTTCAAAGGGACTATCCTCAGGAAAACTACCAAAAACAAAAGTTGAGGAACCCAAAATAAAAAATAAACATAAAATAAAACTCGATAAAGCATTAAAAGTTATATACACGAGAGAGTTATCTCCCACCCCAAAGTATAGAGTTTTAGATACTCCCTCGGGCCTCTAGGCCTCTAGGCCTCGTCGTTATCATCACGACCTCCATCGAACACCATCAAAGCATTGGCATCCTCATCAATAACATCCTCCTCATCATCATAATCTATTTTTTCATCCGCGGTGGCCTCGTAATCATCTAGAGGCTGCTGAAATGCCGGACCAGTCCAACAAAGGTAGGATGCACTCTTTGTCAATGGGTAGTGCTCCGCCAAGGTTTCCATCTCATCATCATTGACCGAGCGACCCCTGATCCTTAGATGCAACTTATCCATACCAAACATGCGAGCCATAACATTATCATCTCTCACCTACCGCTCTTGATACGATAAGACAGGTCTGTGGGACGTGTCAAGCGCCTTGGTTTGAGTGACATCTACCATATTGCATATCAAGTGGGGTGCCCTAGAAACATTCATATCCAACTCCTCCTCCTTAATACCCCCCCACCCTCAGAAACCGGGTGATCAAACCCCATAACAAAATCGCCACCTCATGTTATTCCTAAACTTCATCATGTTTTGCCTTAACACCGTCCCAACATTAACGGGCATACCCTTCATCAGCATATAGACTAACACAACCCTATCTCTCGTCATATCTAATAGATGATTTGCCGATAGAAATACACTACACACAAACTTCACCCAAACTCTCTCAACTTGGTTAAAATTTTCATTGTGGAGAGTGGAATGCCTCCCTCTGTCCTTACTCCTGTCCCACCTAGCAGTAGACTCTACCCCACATAATGTGTGACAAATATCTCTATAAGGGGGCTTTCTTTTAGCCTATTAAAATCCTTAGTGTCACAATTAGGAGTGCCCAAAAACAAATTCAACGCCTTAGAAGTATAGTGTACCTCCTTCCCCTGAATTGGAACAGTCTTATTAAATCAAGTTTTTGTGTTCCCATTGGCATAAAAATCCCTCACTAAACTCAAGTTAAAATCACCCTAATCCTTAAACAGAAACTGCAACCGAAGAGCATTCACAATAATATAAATTATCAAAAATTGGGATTGTAACCTTACCTCATTCCCGAACTCGTCACCAAGGTATTTTTCCTCCTTTCGGCTTTCAAATCATTCATGCCCATACCGCTCGAGAACTTTCTTTCTGAATTTTTGGAACGAAAACCAGCTACTTGAAAACCTACCAACCTTTCCCTTTTGATTACATTCTCAACCCGCTCCTCCTTCCACATTTTTGTTTTTGGGTGCCATTAGTATCAACATAGAAGAAGAAAAAGTGAAAAAAATTGAAGGAAAAGAGAGGGGGGGGGGGGTCAGCTAGCAATGTGGGTGGGAGAAAGAAGAGGAGAAAATTTTTTTAGAGAGAGAAGAGAGTTGGAGAATGTAGAATAGTGGAATGTGTGGGTTTTAATGGGGAAATAGGAGGTGAAAGGACAACGAAGGAGAAGAGTTGATACGAAGAAGAAGAAGAGTTGAAAGAGAATTTAGAGGGGTGGGTCAGTTGAGAGATAGAGAAGGTGGGGGGGATGAAAGAGTTTTTTAGGGATTTAAGAGGGTTGGGTTGGGTTTGGGTCGGGTTTTACCCATTTAGGCAAAACCTGCACTAGGGCACGTTGGAGGTACGATGTGCTAGCAGTTCGCCCGCCCCTGTGTTCTGTAGTTCAAGTCGTGGCGCGCCGTGCCAGAACTACGCCCACTGATATTTTATTAATATTTTTATTTCCAAATTTTTGGCTATTACAAACTAAGTTACAACTGATTGAAATTCTAACTAGCTAAAACTAAAAATAAAAATACTTTCTAGATCCTAGAAATTAAACTATACTAAAACAAAAAAAAAACAAAATTTAAACAAACTACCTATCTATTACATATTGTTCAGAGGTTGCCTTGCGTGGAGCGTCTGGTTTAACATCGCGGCTTGACTCAACTTGGATCATTCATCATTCAACTCAAGAGCCTCCCGATCACGATCTGTATCTTTATAAAAGTAGTACTTAATCTTTGCCTGTTCAACAAGAATGTTGGACGATGTTCACCTTTGAGTAGAACGGCACCATATTGTGTCATCCTTACCACTTTGAAGGGACCACTCCATTTAGATCTCAGTTTTCTGGGGAATAACCTTAGTCTTGAGTAAAAAGTAGTACCTTTTCTCCTGGAGTGAAAGTGCGAGGAACTATGTGTTTGTCATGCCACATTTTCGTCTTTTCTTTGTAAAGCTTGGCATTCTCAAACGCATGGAGCCTAAACTCCTGAAGTTCATGTAATTGATCCACTCTCTTCCTACCGGCCAGCTTGGGGTCAAGATTCAACTTCTTTATAGCCCAATATGCTTGGTGTTCTAACTCTACCAGAATATAACATGCTTTGCCGAACACTATGTGATAGACAGAAGTCCATATGTGTGTCTTATATGCAGTTCTATATGCCCACAATGCATCATGCAGCTTCGCCGACCAATCCTTTCTTTGTGCATTCACCATTTTTTGGAAAATCTGCTTCACCTCTCTATTTGAAACTTCCACTTCCCCACTTGTTTGAGGATGGTAAGTTGTAGAAACCTTATGATGAATACCATACTTAGAAAGAAGATTTTTCACTAGATGGTTTATGAAAGGCTTACCTCCATCAGTTATGATTTACCTTGGAGTGACAAAACAAGTGAAAATGTTCTTCTTGATGAACTTAATGACAACTCTTAAATCATTCGATGAAAGATCGACCACCTCAACCCATTTAGAAACATAATCAACAGCCACAAGGATATTTTGGTTTCCATTGGATGGCGGGAAGGCACCCATTAAGTCAATACCCCACACATAAAAAAATTCCACCTTAAGAATGTTACTTAGTGGCATCTCATGTCTTCTCGATATAGTACCCAACCTTTGGCATTTATCACATCCCTCACATAAGCAATATAATCTTTAAATAAAGTGGGCCAAAAGAAACCAGATTGTAGTACCTTATGCGCCGTGTGCTCTCCTCCATGGTGACCTTCATATGGGCTAGCATGACAACTTTTGAGTACTTTCTTTACCTCATACTCTAGAATGCATCTTCTTACCACCCGATCCACACCTTGCTTGAATAAGAATAGTTCATCCGAGATATAGAACATAGTATCATGAGTTAGCTTTTTCTTTTGTTGGGTGGTTGCATCCGGACGGTACTCTCCACTTACTATCAGATTGGCTATGTTCACATACCCAAGCATTTGGGAGATATCTAATGCCATCAACTGTTCATCCATAAACTCTTCCCGAATTCGGTCCCCTTCATGTACATGGGAAAAATCTTCCAACCTAGACAAATGATCAGCTATTTGATTCTCAGTACCCTTTCTATCTTTGATCTCAAGGTCAAATTCTTGGACAAGAAATATACACTGAATCAACCTTGGTTTATCATCCTTTTTATTGAATAAGTACCTAATAGTTGCATGGTCAGTATAAACAATAACCTTGGTACCTACCAAATACGATATGAACTTATCGAAGGCGAACACTAGAGCTAGCCTCTCCTTCTCAGTCACTGTGTAATTACCTTGTGCAGTATCCAGGGTCTTACTTGCGTAATAGATTGAATGGAACAGTTTATCTTTCATTTGTCACAATAGAGCACCCACTACTATATTGCTTGCATCACACATGAGTTCAAACGGTAATTCCCAATTAGGATCAATTAAGATGGGAGCTTCAATTAAGTTCCTCTTCAGCATCTCAAAAGCTTTCAAACGCATCTCATCAAATTCAAATCTCACCTCATTCTCCAAAAGAATCCACATAGGTCTTGCAATCTTGGAAAAATCCTTTATGAATCTCCGGTAAAAACCTCCATATCCAAGGAGACTTTGCACCCCTTTTTACAAAGATAGGAGGGTCAATTTTTCAGTGACTTCCACCTAGGCTTTATCTACCACTAATCACGATTTTGACACCTTATGACCAAATACTATACCCTCTCGAACTAAGAAGTGCCACTTTTCCCAGTTCAGTACTAAATTTGTTTCTTCACATCTAGCAAGTACTTTATCAAGATTCCAGAGACATACCTCAAAAAACTTCCCAAAGACAGAGAAATCTTCCATGAACACCTCTAAAATTTCCTTCACCATATCATGAAAAATGGCAATCATACACCATTGAAACGTGGATGGCGCATTGCAAAGTCCAAATGGCATGCGCTTAAAAGCATATGTACCATAAGGACATGTGAATGTGGTCTTATCTTGATCCTCGGGCGCAATCAAAATATGATTATATACGAAATACCCATCTAAGAAACAATAGTACTCCTGCCCTTCTAGTCGGTCAAATATCTGATAATTGAAGGGAACCGAGTAGTGATCTTTTCGTGTGGCCTCATTTAACTTCCGGTAATCCATGCAAATTTTCCGTCCGGTTACTGTTCTAGTGGGAATCAACTCATTTTTCTCATTCTTTACCACTGTCATACCACCCTTCTTGGGAACACATTACTGCACAGGACTTACCACTTACTATCAGAAACTGGGTACACGATTCTAGCACCTAACCACTTTATTACTTCTTTTCTCACCACTTCTTTCATCAAAGGATTCAGCCTACGCTGAAGTTGTGCACTTGATTTGTAATCCTGTTCCATATAGATTTTGTGCATACATAATGCCGGACTAATCCCATGAATATCAGCCATTTTCCATCCAATAGCTTTCTTCCTTTACTTTAAGACTCTCAATGCCGCATCAACTTGTATTTCAAACATTTCTGCAGAAAGTATTATGGGTAAAGTTTCATTAGTACCCAAATAGGCATACCTTAGGTGAGCAGGCAGATATTTCAATTCCAACTTAGGTGCTTCTTTTATTGAGGGTTTGAGTGAAGGCTTGATGAGTCCACAAATTGGACTTATTTAGGGTTATATTTTAATAGAAATTGTGTCCTCAAATGCTTATTTTATCTAAATATCTGATGAAAACCCTTAAGTTTCATGTATTTGAAGATTGAAGGAGAGCATGGAAACTACTTCGCAAAAATGAACGAAAACGCTGAAAAGAACAAAGAAAATGAAGTTCTGAGGATCGCCAAGTCCACTTACCAAGTCGCCGAAGGGTCTCACTTTGCCTTTTGTTCCAGTGTGCTGAGCCCTGAAGGAAAGGTTGAAGTCAGTGGAAAAGGGGAGCACTCGGCGCATCCCCGAGATGTTCCGCAAGGCAGTACTATATCGCCCAATGACCCAAAGCACGACGATGCAGAAGGATGGTGCAAGACAACAAAGAACTACATCAAGGGGCGAATTGCCGAGTTGATCGGCGATTCCCACTAATGTCACCGAATGGTTCACTACAACACAGATTTCTTTAAAACTATAAATACTCGTAGAGAGGTTTAGCTTAGTATGAGATTTTAAGTATCATCAGATTTTTAGTGTGAAGCAATTAATATATTTTAGTACTTTTTATTTTTGCTCTGAGTTTGAGAGGGTTTTGAAACTTGAAGAAGAAGAAGAGGGTTTCATCTCCAGGGATTTGGACTTGGGTCTCTTGGATTCTTCATTTTTGGCCTGTAACAAGACTTAAATCTTCATACCCATTTGAATGCAAGCTCATTTAGGTAAAACTTTCTATCTCTTAATGTGTGGCTAAAACCCCGAATTCTTGGGGTGTGATTTAGCGAATATGGGTTAAGATTGTTGTTGGGTCTTGCTTGCTGATAGATTAAATGTAGTTTAATGGTGATCTCATCTAGTAGTTGTGGTTGAATTTAAAAAATTTGAAGTTGCAAATAGAGGTATATTTATGTGTTTTCGGCTTGCTCGAGAGAGAGGTCGCGAAACCAAGACTACTAATTATGTTGTT